>SEYY01023587.1:0-40000 GCA_009176605.1 Armadillidium nasatum
TTAATCAATTGTTAGGAATAGATAATCTGATACGATTTATCCTTCAGATTCCAGTGCTCGGATCACATTCCAGTGCTTGGATCACTTTGCAGTGTTCAGATTCCATACCAGTACTTGGATCACTTTCCAGTGCTTGGCTAGTTTCCAGTGCTCGGATCAGAATCCATTCTGTATCCGTTTCCAGCACCAGGATCAGTTTCCAGTGCTGTATTCAATCCAGAGTCAGTCCATATATACAGGCTATAGACCATAGATAATCACAATACGCCTTGACGGGGTATTACTATAGAGGAAGCAAACACTGACTCAAACATATTCTGTAATTGGATAGTTGAGCAAGCTGTGAGCAGTTTCCTCTAGATAATCTTGCAAGTTAAGTTATTACTAAATGAGTCAAAGTATTATTTTAATATACTAATTGTGCTAGTATTTACTGATTAAATGCACCTTTATTTATATCTGTGCATCTAATCAGTCCTAAAATTATTATCTTATTTTGTAACCTAATTATAATCGAGCAACTATAATTTAAATCATTATTTCATTATATATTTGTATGCATATATACACCCATATATTATAAGTGTGAGACACCGAGTATATAAAATTATTTATAATTTTATATATATTTACCCCTCTAGTTACAATCTTGGTTCATTCAAGTTGTCAATATTCTTGTACGATTCATATTTATAGTCAATTTATAATCTACCTCCCGGTGTCAGTCAAAATAATCTGGCATTTATACACATTCGGTATATGCCCTGGCAGCCGTGTCGACGGGTATAGCTGGCAGGTTATGTAGTTGGATGTGTTGAATCCGGAATTGTATATTCGCCAATTAAATTTATATATATTCTTCAGGGTGCATTCTTATTCGTAGATCGTGTCCTGTGTTTTCCTGTAGTTAGTTTATTATATTGCTATATAATTTACTATATATCTACATAATCTGTTAAGTCACGAGAGATTATTCATTGTTGGGGTTGACATATGTAATTGGGCGGCTCTTCAATTAATTCGTCTGGGCCATAAATAGGGACGAAGAAGTTTAGCAGGGGAATCCTGTAAATCGGACCTGAGTATCTGCATTGTCCGTTGTTATACAGAATTTCATTGAGTTGTTGGCGGGAGTGCTTGGATGAACTGTAAGTTGGTTGATCTTATCTTAGTATTGGTAGGGTGAGTCATCATCAGTAACCGTACTCTCACCTTAACATAAGTGGCGACCTTGCCAGGATTGTCCTGCAGGCGCCTTGTTTTCATATTCGTTGGTTGAAGTTGTCTTGTTGACTCTCGTGACAAATCTTCGTCGAATCATCGGGGTTGAATATTGTTGTGTAACATTTTTTTTTAAGTATTGTTGTTGTTGGGTTGTCAGGGAAAACCACAGTACACTCTTAATATCGCCTACTGAGAACATTAGTGACGCAACTCCGAAAAAGCTATTTTGAGATAACTGCTTCCAAAGCTTTTATCAAAACTTCAATCTTTTATTTCTAATAACCTATTCGAGTTATTCTTTTTTTTTTTTTCTAGTGATGTCTATTGAACCTTGAACTAAGGCAAAATGCTTTTATTTTATTTTTGAAGTCATTATAATGATAAAACGACTGATTTATACGAGCTCATGTCAAATAAAATGTCACTAATGCATTAAATTGTTGAAAGATTTTGAAGATTTACTGGTGGAATTACTGACGTAACAGACACATTCTACAAAATAAAGGTGTTTATTTATAAAAAATACCACAATTGTTATTGCAGTACCATTTTATTATTAAGTTGGGCTATTACTTACAAAAATTATAAAATAAAGCGGTAAAGTCATTAAAAAAAAGAAAAGGTAACTTCAAACACTATTATTTTCTGACTTGCTACAAAATAATACAGAACAAAGTTTTTGTCTTATTTTGTAGCAGGCGAAAAAGTAACTTATTATAGAAAACACCCCAACTATCATTAAAAAAACTCAATATTTATGTATTATAAAAAACATAACTTAGAGTAGACAATCGAAAAAAAATACAATGTCATAATGAAATAAATAAAACAAATTATTCATGTCTCAACTGTTCAAAAAATGAGGCATGAATTGACGGAATAGATCGGTTTAATATCAGTGATTTCAAATCATCGTACTTATTCTTTGAAATCGGCAGAGGTTCTGTGTATGCTGGCTTCAGTTCATAGTTTTCAGTTGGTGCTGATCTACCTCTAGTTTTTCTTTCTTTTTGGATAACGACTGTCTTGAAATTAGCCTCTTCGTATGATGTTTTGTAAAAATACCGATCTGCATGACCCTTTTCTACTCTAATCATAGTTATGTTGTTGAAATTAAATTTTTCTCCATCACTGTTTTCGTTAAAAGATGTGTTTGCCATATTGATTGTTAAATCTTTTACATCAACAAAATCAGTATGAGCCATTTCATTAACTGTGAACGGACTCCCTGTTTTTCTAGAACCAAGGATTATGGCGGAATAGTGAGCCGGTACATAAATTGCACCACCTTTCAGTGTCCTTTTTATACTTTTTTCTATAATCGAATGGCTACTGTCTCCCTCGTTCTGTCCATGTCCGACCACAAAAAACTTGTGGGTAATACTTTTTATTCTGTAATGAGTAACAGCATACAAATAAGCTGTTACTACAAATCGATTTTTTCCCTGGCCCCCACAGTTGTCCGAGTATAAAACAATTTCTAAATCATCCGAGTCAGCAACAGCAGCCATTTTTTCAAGAAATTTAAGTAAACATGTTCCAATTTCAATTGCTCCACGTTTGCCCTCCCCTTCATGCCAGAAAAAGCATTCAACGTTTCCTAATCCTTGTTCTTGAAGTTTACAAATTGTAAAATTATAACAATTTAATCTGGATTTATAATAAAAAGATGATACGTCACCTTTGGGGAGTGGAAGCGCTGCTTGTAAATCGAAACAAGCAACAATAAAAGTCTCGCCAATATTTTCTTTGTCCTTTTTCTTTTCTGCCCGGCTTAATTCTTTTTCTCTGATGTGAGAGTCATATTCATTTTTCAGTTTCTCTTTTTCGTTCTGATCTGAGTTTTGATACGTCGTGCACGTAAGGCATTGATCTTTTTTGGGAGAGTGAAAAGACATGTTAAATTCATAATTAAATATGTGTCGGTACAAAGACAATTTGCCACTTGGTCTGCCGACTTCCGTGCACCATGCTTGGTAATCTCGATACAACTGAGTCAGAGTTTTGCTACCATCGATGTATTTTTTTTCGGTATTGGCCCTAGTGTAATGGCTTTCAATTGCCGGTATGGAGGATAAGTGCTCCCTAATACCTTGTTTAACTTCTTCTGGAACATTACTCTTTTTGTTTTTACCACGCAATTCATCTTCTAAAAAGCCGTCCTTATCCTTAGACACGACAGTTCGAATAAATCGGTCACTTATTCCTAGCGTGGACGTGAAAAATCGTTGGCAAACCTGAGTGAGAACACTGTTGATGGTAAAGTAGTAAGCCTTATTACAACTGCGTTCTCTACCACCTTCAGGCCTCACTTTTTTATATTTTGGCATTATAGGTCGCATACTATTTAATACAAAGCATCTCTGCTTTTGTAAGTCTTCTAAATTCCAGAATGTAGTGAAAATCTGTGATCTATTTTCATCAGTAAACTTCCGCGTACATTTTAATCGACATTTTTCATTGCAAGGAGCCAGAATCTCTCGTTTTTTAACTAATGTACCCTTAGCTAGAGTTTTATACTCCTTACCACTGTTCCTCAATGTTTTACATAAATTTCGGCGCCACTCCAAATGGTTTTTCTTTCTTTTCCTGGATTTTGTGCTTTGCTGATTTGTCTCTTCATGACCGCTAAGTGATTCAGGTGATTCATTATGTTCTGAATGCGTTGGGTTCTCGGCATTGCTATCACGTAGAGAATAGGAAGAAGATGATGATGAACTACGTGAACTTTGTGGCAGACGATTCTGTCCAACTTCTCTATTCGCGATACCTAATTACAGATAATAAAAAGAGTGTAAATATAGAATGTACCAAAAAATATATTCTAGGTTTTCAGAATGTTAGGAAAGACATTTCGAAAGTTTAGAGTTGGTAAAAATTATAATAAAAAAATAATAGTGCTTAATAAATTAATTTAACTCTTACTTTCAATAAGCTCTGTTTTGTGACTGTTTGCTGATGACGTTTGAATGGTAGTTCCATTAGCTTCTGGGCTTTTTGGAGGTACGTAAACCATCTCGATTAGGTCATTCTCACCACGATTTTCGCTTATAGGCGGGGCATCATTAGTGTTATCTAAACTTGGTTCATTTACCACTTGCCAAGTTGATTCATTGGTGTTTTCGGCATTGGTACACTTAAGCCTGTTTAAAAATGATACGATTTGTAAGAAAACCTTTGGCTTATAAAAAAAAAATTGCATAAGTGATAACAACAGGCTTTGACTCACTTTATACCCAATTTAGAGAGCATCTTCTCTCCTCTTCCGCTCATTTTGAAAAATGCTATTGATATTGCTCACGATTAACAATTAGATTAGGTGCTGAAATAAAATACATTACAAAACTCAATTGAAAACAGCATTTTCTGCCAACCAATTGATAGCAACATAGTCGAAGTTAAATCAAACATCAAGCTGTAAACTAATCACGCTTATAACGTAAGTTTTCAATGTGCTATGAACTGAGTATGTTTATAATGCATTACTAACGAAACTAGAATTACGACCATGTTGTAACGAAAAACTAGAATCCTACTTACCGCATTAATGGCGCAACTTGAGTTTGGTCACTAGTGAACTATATTATGACTGCGTGAACGCTACCGAGAGCGACAGCAAACTGAGATGTGTCACTGTTGCTCTCAATAATGAAACACACGCTTCCCAGCATTAGTGACGACTAGCGACATCTGGCGGAAACGAGTTGACCTACACTTTTGCCACTAATGCATAAAGTTAACGACTAGTTTGGGAGTCGTTTGGTGTACATAACTCAAAATCACCAATTTCGGAGTTACGTCACTAATGTTCTCAGTAGGCGATATAGTATATTTACATTATACACAGCATAATGGCACAATCTCAAAACCCAGACATGTTAGAGTTAGGTTCGATCGCGGATCTTGACTTGTCTGTGTCCTCTGACCGAGAGGGTACACAAGACCCGTCGACGGTAGATGTTCCATATAATCGAACCGCGGTATCGAGTCATGCCGATAACGCGTTTATTTTAGCGGAATTACAGCGATTACACGCGGCGCTTGGCGATTCTAACCGTCAATTAAGTCAATTGCGGGCCGAACGACGTAGTGAGCCGCAGATTGCTGGCTCACTTAAGGAGGAACAGCGACCTCCAGTAGAGCGGGTTCCTTTTCCATTCGCGAATGCGGGAACAGTAGAGTCGTCTCCGGTTCGGGAACATAAATTTGCGGGAACCAGTATAACTCGCGAACCGTTAGTTGGCGTGCGTTTCTCTTTGCCGTCTGTGGCGGAGAGGAATAGATATTCAGCGGTAACGTCCAGCGTTGCGTATTCCGCCAGTTTCTAGTATGTTGACTTCATCAACATTCCCGACTCCTATTTATTCATCATCCATCATGACATCATCGTTGTCTGAACCTTACAGATCATTGCCTCTTTCAAACTCTGCCCCCTAGCTCAGATAGTCGCCTTGATGCAATTGAAGATCAATTATCAATGGTCACACGATCTGTCAATATGCTGACACAGATAGTGGCAAAAGCATATAAGCCAAAGGCAGTACCTCCACGAAAGTTCAACGCGGCTAAAGAACATAATCTCCGAACGTTCTTCAAACAGTTCGAGAGATACTGCCAGGTCATGTATCCAGACCAGCCCGAAGACTGGATAATCGTCCTCGGAAACTTCCTCGAGGGTTCTTACAGTGACCTGTACGATCAAATTATTCGTGAAGAGATGGCTTATACTGCTATTAAAGACGCCTTGCTTCAATGGTGGGACTATGAGGCGGGAGTAAGAAAGGACAAGGCTTCGCAAGAGTTTATGCTTGCCAAACGGAAACCGGGCGAGAGTGTCAATATGTTCGCACTCAGGTTGGAACAGTTAGCAAACCGAGCCTACCCCGGTGTTTCCATGCGTGCCCATGACAATTTGCGACGGGCATTCCTACATAATCTGCCAGCAGTAGTGGAACAACGAATGCATGATTATATACTCAACCATGAGGGTGCAACTGGTCAGAAGATGCAATTTGATCAGATAGTCAGGTTGGCAAATCAGCATTGTAATGAGTTGTCAACCGAACAAATCGTCGAAGAACCTGAGGTAATAACTATTTCCCAGGTCAAAACACAACGACAGAAGAGCGATGCCTGGAGTGAGGCGGTCAGAAGATATTCTGACAGGCCAAGGAACTCTACTAGAGCTGTAGTTGAGTCAGCGCCTACCACACCGCCCAAGCCCGCAAATAATCGTTCAGAATATAGGAATAACCGTGGTAATGGTAATTCAGCGCCAAGAACCACTGGTAGATCATCAAAATCCGATTTCTTCTGCACGTATTGTGGAAAAAATAATCATACTCTCAGCGATTGCTATACTTATAATGATGTCTGCGCATATTGCAAACAGCAGGGGCATTCTGCAAAAGAATGTTCACAGACAAAGTCAAAGCAATCAAATAATCAGTCCTCACAAGCGGCTCGAACACATATAATGAAATGCCCATACTGCTCTGCATTACATCTGGGGAAAGATTGTCCCGGCCGTGGAAGTCCCCGATCTAAAGGTCGTGAAAGTCCATTGCCTCAACGAAATAATCAGCGGGGTGTAGTTAATAACACACGGAGTACACGTGACGACTCTCATTCAGAAGGAGCTAGTGGCGGAGCACAAGCTTTAAACTGAGTGACTCCGTAGCCATGGGTCAGGCTGCGGAGGTTAGTGATGGTAGCTCCAGTTCAGATGTATTGACCCAAAAACCAAGTGAGACTCCCGAAAATATTCAGATCCTATTTAATCGGGCTGACAGTCAACCCTTATATGTGGATGTCATCCTTGAGGGATATTCGGGCAGACCTTACGATTGCCTAGTTGATAATGGGGCATGTGTAAGCCTAATTAAATCTTCGGTAGTGGATGAGCTCATCGGTGTTCACAAACATGCTTCAACTATTCGAACGATTAGCGGCATTGGTCATACTGCCGTGAAAATTTCACATTTTGTTCTATTAAGTCTTCGTTTTAGGAGTGGCTTCAGTACCACTCAAACTGAATTCTACGTTGTCCCATCTCAGTTCCTGGAGGATTCGTTGGTGCTGGGTGTTCCTCTTTTACGAGCAAATAGTCTTCTCCCGGATATGTCTACATATCAGTTATTACTAAGGGATGAAGATAAGTTTCTCGTGGTAGCTTCAGATCCTACCAAAAGTAACACCACTATCGAACCACGAACAATCGAAAATATGGAGGTAGGAGCGCATCAGTGCGGATTTATTTCTATAAATCTATGTAATTTTACATATTCTCTCCAGAACTTCTATTTAGAAGGTCTGAGTGAGGAGAACTTTAATGTGCTACCCGGAATACTCAGTGAAGGCGATTCTTCAGTTGTAGCTGTTTACAACGGTAGCGAATCATCCAGATTCATACCAAAGGGATTCTCAGTGGGATCTGCTTTTCCTATATCAGAGACCACTGATATTTCCATTTATAATATTCTGTCAAGCGAATTGGAAGATGCTTCTGTGCAGGAAAACTATTGGACGCGAGATAAAATCATGGAAGAGTTTGAATTTTCGGATATTCAGTTGAATGATTCTCAAAAAGATCAGCTTATAAATCTTCTTCAAAAATATTCTGCAGTCCTCAGTACTGGAGATGATGACGTTGGGCTTGCTCATAATGTCCAGCATCACATTGAGCTTACGACCGATAGGCCCATTCATGTGCCGGTTCGGCGGTTCCAAGGACCACTGGCCCAAGAAATTGAGCGTCAGTGTGGTGAGCTTGAAGAGGGTGGAATTATTCGGAAAAGTTACTCTCCATATTCGGCTCCAGTAGTTCCTGTAAGGAAAAAGGACGGTGGTTTGCGTTTGTGTGTGGACTACCGTGCCCTTAATAAACATACTAAGGGAGATGCATTTCCTTTACCTAATTTAATCGATTCCATTTACAATATGGCAGGTGCTCAAATATTCACCACTATCGATTTAGTGCGTGGATATTACCAAATCGAGATGGCAGAAGGTAGTATAGAGAAAACGGCTTTCTCTACACCACTGTCACATTATGAATTTCTTCGTATGCCTTTTGGAGTGAAGGGCGGACCAGCCACTTTTCAGAGAGGTATGATGTTGGCTCTGTCGGGTATCCCATGGTCTGAGGTCATGGCTTATCTTGACGACGTAATTATTCGGTCCAGCACTTTCGAGCAACATATTGTCTCATTAGAAAAGGTATTACGTGCTTTAGATGCTAACGGTTTTAAACTAAAGCCGAGTAAGACAAAGCTATGTCGAGAGTCAGTTGATTTTCTCGGTCATCGAATAGATAGTCGTGGGATTTTGCCTCTCGAAAAGAATCTTTCGGGCGTGCTTGACTTTCCCGTGCCCAGTACGGTCAAACAACTTAGGCAATTTCTGGGGATGGTCAATTTTTATAGACGCCACATCCCACACTGTTCTTCGATAGCGAAACCCTTGTCTTGTCAAACTGGTGGCCGTACAGTACGATGGACGGAGGAGTGTCAAAAAGCTTTTGGCCAACTTAAATCATCGCTGGTTAGTCCAACTTTATTGGCTTTCCCAGACTATAGTCTTAATTCGTCGCCGTTGGAATTATTCGTTGACGCGTCTAATATCGGATCGGGGGCGGTGTTGTCACAGCAGCAGGGGGATGATAATCGACCCATCGCGTTCATTTCCATGACATTTTCCGATGCGCAGCGAAAATATTCCACTGTAGAGCGCGAGTTGGCAGCATTACGGTGGGCCGTCAAAGCATTGAGACCTTTCCTTTGCAATGAAAAAGAATTCATCATTTATAGTGATCATGAGCCGTTGCAGTACTTACATAATATGTCAACCGCAGATGGACGTATTGCACGGACATTAGAAGAACTTTCTGAGTATAATTTTCAAATTCGTCATATCAGCGGTAGGAAAAATATTCTTGCAGATGCCTTATCTCGTTCTCCAGTTCCCGCAGCCGAAGATGAGCCTTTAGATATTCCGGTTGAAGAAATCTTCGAGGGAAATTACATCCCACCGGGCTTTAAACAGATCATCATTCCTGGTGGTGGGGATTCCTTGTTCCGATGTTTTGGCTTTTGGGCAGAAGGTTCAGAGGAAGCACATGTGGAGATAAGAGAAACGCTGGTAAATAAATTAATTAAAGATCCTCGTAAATATAATCTCGGCGGAAGGAATCTGTTAAAGAAACTGAGATTAATGATTTATCCGGGTCAGGTGCCGATACCTGAAGTCATTCAAGTATTCGCGGACGTAATGAAGTGTAAGGTATTAGTGTATTATAATAGCGCCAAACCGTTAGTATATGGTGAGAAATACTCTGACACATGTTATCTTTCTTGTGTATCAGGGATACACTATAATTTATTAATTCCAGAAGGAACATCCGATTCCGCGAATGAAATAATCTCAATTAATTTAGTTAGGGTACATTCTCAAACGTCCAATTCACAAATACATAGTACATTACTACACAATTCGTCGGTAGGATATAGACACTCTTAAACAAAAACAACACACAGATAGAGTTTTGAAGAGTTTAAGTAAAGTAGTCTTAAATAAAGTGCCAAAGATACAGTGGCCTAAGAACTTGACTGCATTCAAGCCGGTTGCTGAGCACATATTCATCACCGAGGGGTTGTTGTTGATTCAACATAGAGGGGAGGATAAATTCATCGTTCCTTTCTCATATATGGTTTCCCTTAGCAACACAGTTTCACGTTGATTACGGACATCTGGGGAGAAACAAGTTATTATCTCTTATATATGAGGAACTTTGGAATCCTCGGGTCAATCAAATAGTCACTGACATTTGTAAGTCTTGTCCACATTGTCAAGTGTCTAAGACAAGCACAAATATTGCAAAGCCCCCTATGTTAAAAATAAAATCATCTTTCCCATATGAGTTATTAGCAGTTGACTTGCTGCAGTTGCCACGTACTCGTAGAAATAATAGTTATTGTTTAGTTGCTATTGACCACTTCTCCAAATTCATCAATGTAGTTCCCCTGGTCAATAAAACCAGTCAGGTAGTAGCAAATGCGTTCAAGCATAAAATCTTACCATGTTTAACACATATTCCCGATCGTCTTTTAAGTGATCGTGGTCTGGAGTTTATGGGAGAACCATTTGAAAAAGTATTGCAAGAATTTGGGATTAAACATGTGGTAATCTCCAGCCACATGCCACAATGTAATGGGGTTACTGAACGTGTCAACCGTACATTGTTACAGTTATTAAGAACATTGGCTCAGGATAATCCATCAAATTGGGATGATCAATTGCCTCAGGCAGTTATTATATATAATAACACTTGGCATTCAGCTATTGATGCCACACCATCAAATATTCTTCTAAGAACAGCACATTCTTTTCTTAGCAATCCGTGCTTGCAGCAGTTTTGGCGAGACCCTTCAAAACACTTTTCTCCATATAGTGTAGGTAGTAAAGTGGCATATAAAGTTCACATGCCAGGTAATCTCGTCATAAATAAATTCAAAGCACGATATGTAGGACCATTCATTATTCGTCAGGTACATGATAATAGCCTAACATATGAAATAGTTAGGATGAACAACCCAAAATCAATTATTCGAGCTCATTATTCGCAGCTACGTCCATGGTTGGAAGTTCCTCGGTATTTACGAGATAATCATTATTTCAAACAATTGCTTTCATCGGAGTTGCAGGAGGATAGTTCGGCGACTCAAGTAATAGAAATGAACGAGGAATCTGAAAGCCTGGACAATGACCATAGTCAAGTTGTTGAGCCGGATATATTCGATTCATCAGAATCAGATTTGGAAGAGAATGATTTCTTGGGGTTCGAAATAAATTCACCATTATCAATAGACGAATATGTTAGTTTAGGTAGTAGATATTCGCAAGTTAGGATTCCTGATATTACAGTACCAGTCACAACTAGGTTAGAAACACTTCATATATCGCCTTTCCAAAACATTAATCGAACACCTACAATTACATCTATGCACACTACTCATGTGGTTCCTGGTTGCCAGTCGGTGGAAACATGTTCGAGTGGAAATCAGGTGGTGGGTGAGAGTGGTGTTGAGGTTCGTGTGAATGAAATGTATGAAAGGGACTCTAATTCAACAATTAATTCTACTATTGGAAATAATCGTCGTATGTCAGCTGATTTTGCAATTCTTCGTTTTCTCTGTCGAAGTACAGGGGAGTCAGTTGTCAGTGAGAATGGTTTAATATCTGAAGAGGATTCAGATTCACAATCTTTATGTGAATCAGTTTTTGAAGGTTTTACTGAGGGAAGGGGAAATATTCGCGATATTAGGGATATTCTTAATCCTAATTCATCCTCATATAATCTTGGTTTTCCTGAGGACACTTTATCATCCATTGGTGAACATAGCGAAACTATGGAGTGCACTCTTGATGAATATATTGAAGATTCATATATTCTTTCCCCTGAACTTGAAATGCGAACCAAGGTTGTTGACACTATAGTTACCACAACCATTAGTAATGTGGTAGGTCCCAGAACCCGTTCACATGGCCCAGTTCCCGATCATATTCATGTTCTTACAAATCCCTTAGAGTATAAGAGAAAGTAATATCATTTCTATATTGCATGAAAATAATAACCTTTATTATTAAATAAAATTCCCATACAAGAACAGTTGTACATAAAAGTTAATTTATAGCTTGTGTTGCAAAAATCTAAGGTATTATTTTATTTTAAGAATTTATTAATTTATATTTGTTCCAAACTATAATTTATGTTGGTTTACGGATTTTGTTTATAAGAAACGCATGGTACCTATGCTTATTTACCCTATTTATCATATTCTTTATACTTTCTATGATATAGGTGCATATTAACATTGATATGTTGTGCTTTATAAAATCGGTTGATGCTATGTGTTCATTGCACGATATTAAGGTATTATTGTGCGCATTAGAAAAAAGAAAAAAAAAAAAAAAAACTAGGTTGATATTTTATTATGCAAATTGCTAGTTGTCTTTATTTATATGTATTAATGTACTAATGCTTTGAAAACCTTTTCAGTGTATTATTCATTTATTTTTCATTGCTTTGATAAAATTGTAACGGATATCTACAAGTATTTATTGTCTCTTTCCAGATGATACATATTCTTGTTATTGGAGATTCGGAGGTGGTTGCTTTCCGGAGGGCCGCTGAGGAGCTGGAGAGGAGGTACTTGGCTGCGTTTACCTTTGATGCCGTACCTGGGAGAAGTATTATTGATAGCATGCAGGCGTTACGTCAAATATTCGCACGCCACATGGATATCGTACTTGTGTTAGGCCTTACATGTTATTCCTGGCATAAGGTTCCCATGGTTTGTTCACCTCATGTTAAACTGGTGACAAACAATCCCAACGCGCGGTTAGAATCCGTTGCCCAGTTTATGCAGGAGGCACACCATTTTTGCAGTATGGTGAATCCTCGGGTAAAAATGTTCTTAGTATTACCTAGTGTAAAGAATATTTATAACTTTAATGTTTCCATCATTATCTAAGAAATATTCGAGTCAGGCTGCGCAACTGTTATCCGACATGGATAAGGATTTCAGGTTTGCAAAGACGCATTTGGTTAGTACTGCTCGTAAAATATATTCGGATCAGCAGTTGTTGCATAGCGAGGAATATTCGTGGATGGGTAAAAATATTCTAATGATTCACCATGCACTTAACCATTTTGTACGGGACATTTGTCGAGGTACTACTCGATGGGCTCCACATGCGAAGTTTTTAAAGGGATTGAACGATGACTTCATTTTCCCTGAAATGGTGAGCGATGGGCTACACTATACGCCTCATTGTGTCATCATGTTTTTTGAAAGTATTGAGCCCTATTGTCGTTGGCTCAGAGTTCGGCCATCACCATCGGCATTGCCTAGTCCTGCATCGGAGAGTTTGCCTGTCCCTGAAGTAGCAACTTCATCGCCTTCTCCAGACTCTTCAGCGGTGGAGGAGAAAGAGATAGTCGTAGATAATGTGGTTGTACCGCAAAGTGAAAATATTCGTGAGGAAACGGAGCTAGCTGTTGCTGGTGGAAGTCAGTCTTCCGAAACCGAGTCCACATCATCGGACGATTCGGTAATCACAGTCATTTCCACTGTCACTACTTCTGTGCGGTCACGGCAGACTGTACAGAGTTCATCGTTAACACCAGCAGATAATCGGAGACTCTGGTATTATTTAAAAGGAGTGGAACGGTTGTTTATTGCTCCGGACACGCCACAAGAAAAGAGATCAGCAGTTTGTAGTGTGGCGAGAGACATGCTAGATTTAATTGAAAGTGGAGATGAAGAACCTTCGTGGAGTGCGTAAATTTATGATACCCATATATTCGTGTTCGTGTTTTTATATAAAAATATGATACTCAGACGGTGTGTAGGGTGTATCTTACGTAACTCTGTTTTCATTTTTATTTAATGGTACATAAAGGCGTTATTGTTTTGGTATTTATATATTCACACATTGTGTGGATATTATGTATATAAAAAGGTAATATTTCTATAAACTTTTGGCTTAGAGCCATAAATTGAAGTGAAATATTCGTTATAACATATTGTACCTATATTCCATTTTAATTATTTTTCAATAAAGATTGATGTATTTTTCCTCAGTTCCTACAAAAAAAAAAAAAAGAAAAAAAATTTTTTTTTTGGATAATCTTATCTACTTTTTGTATTGTATTTTTTTCTTTTAAAATGATTTATGTAATTGTTTTTGATTTTTTTTTTGTTTGTTTTCATTTCATATATATTTATATATTATTTTCCCTTTGACTTGATTGGTTGGAGGAGGTTGCTCGCGGCTGCTCAGAGTTCGTCATTTTGTAGCATTGAAATGTATTATCGCTCGCCTGTCTTAGGTGTAGGTTTCTTTCTTTTCTTCCATATGTATGTCTGTAGTATGTGTGGTTGGTGAAAGAAAAGGAGCTTTTCTTTGGTGGTGGGTAATGTAATAATTCGCATGAGCATCATTATATGTTCATGAGGTTTCACCCGTAACTTTCACCCTGCAGTAGGTAATAACCTATGCACTGCCAAAGTACTCCTTATGTTATATTATTAGGAGGATAATATTATTTATTGTTCATTTATGATATACTTGTGTGTGTGATTGGTAATAAATCTGTTTCTCTATTTTACAGGCAGTAGTTAGATTTATTTGATACTCAAACTGATATATTCTGGTCTTAAGTCTGAGGTCTTTACTACGAACATATAGTCTGTTTCAAATTAATCTCTGGTGATATATTCTCAAGTACGAAACATTCCTGGCTAGGGTAAGTTTTATAGGCTTTATTATTTTTGTTAGGAGTTATTTTAATTAAATTCAGTTAGTTAATCAATTGTTAGGAATAGATAATCTGATACGATTTATCCTTCAGATTCCAGTGCTCGGATCACATTCCAGTGCTTGGATCACTTTGCAGTGTTCAGATTCCATACCAGTACTTGGATCACTTTCCAGTGCTTGGCTAGTTTCCAGTGCTCGGATCAGAATCCATTCTGTATCCGTTTCCAGCACCAGGATCAGTTTCAGTGCTGTATTCAATCCAGAGTCAGTCCATATATACAGGCTATAGACCATAGATAATCACAATACGCCTTGACGGGGTATTACTATAGAGGAAGCAAACACTGACTCAAACATATTCTGTAATTGGATAGTTGAGCAAGCTGTGAGCAGTTTCCTCTAGATAATCTTGCCAAGTTAAGTTATTCTTAAATAATTACAAAGTATTATTTGTAATATGCTTAATTGTGCCAGTATTTACTGATTAAATATACATTTATTTATATCTGTGCATCTAATCAGTCCTAAAATTATTATCCCATTTTGTAACCTAATTATAATCGAGCAACTATAATTTAAATCATTATTTCATTATATATTTGTATGCATATATTCACCCATATATTATAAGTGTGAGACACCGAGTATATAAAATTATTTATAATTTTATATATATTTACCCCTCTAGTTACAATCTTGGTTCATTCAAGTTGTAAATATTCTTGTGTTGATTCATATTCATTAGTCAACATCATAATCTACATCAACATCCCGGTGTCAGTCAAAATAATCTGGCATTTACACACATTTGGTATATGCCCTGACAGCCGTGCCGACGGGTATAGCTGGCAGGTTATATAGTTGAATGTGTTGAATCCAGGAATTGTATATTCGTTAATTAAATTTGTATATATTCTTCAGGGTGCATTCTTATTCGTAGATCGTGTCCTGTGTTTTCCTGTAGTTAGTTTATTATATTGCTATATAATTTACTATATCTTTTGGAGTCACGAGAGGTTATTCATTGTTGGGTTTGACATACGTACTTGGCACCTCTTCATTTAATTCGTCTGGGCCATAGATAAAGACGAAGAAGTTTAGCAGGGGAATCCTGTAAACCGGACCTGAGTGTCTGCGTTATTCGTTGTTATACAGAATTTCATTGAGTTGTTGGCGGGAGTGTTTGGATGAACTGTAAGTTGGTTGATCTTATCTTAGTATTGGTAGGGTGAGTCATCATCAGTAACCGTACTCTCACCTTAACATATATATATATATATATATATATATATATATATATATATATATATATATATATAATATATATATAAAATGACTGCCATATAAGATTAAAAAACTTTAAAATAATTTTTTTATTTTCCTCTACAAGATGCTGAAAAAATGGGTATATCAACATATCCTGCCCGGAGAAGTGTTTTTCTTAATTTGTGATATAGCCAACTCCAATTCTCTCATAGAAAAAGGTTGATTATATAAATATTGTGAATTCGTTTCAAAATTTAATTTTAAAAATTCCTTCTCAACCATATGATACACAAATGGTTCTTCTTATAAACATGTATAATACTAGTTTTAGCAAATTGAAAAGCTAATTCATTAGCTACTTCAATTGGTTTTTGCAGTGTATGTTTTACATTTTCACGTTGTAAGATAATAGGAATTTCTTTATACCTATTCGTTTTCAAAAATATTATCTTGTTCCAAACTTGAGATAAAGTTGTACGTTCATTGATACTCTTAAAATTATGAATACTTAAAGGAACATTTTGCCATTTTTACTTCATATATGGATTTTGCTTTAGCTCTTTGATAATTTATCTGATTTTGCATTATAGGATGTGTTTTGAAAATTCTGTACATTTTATTTTTCTTTTTATAACACTCTCACATTCTTTAAACCACCACGCC
Source organism: Armadillidium nasatum (assembly GCA_009176605.1). Taxonomy (NCBI): domain Eukaryota; kingdom Metazoa; phylum Arthropoda; class Malacostraca; order Isopoda; family Armadillidiidae; genus Armadillidium; species Armadillidium nasatum. The sequence continues at coordinate 16,477 of SEYY01023587.1, forward strand.
TTATACCTGTTTTGAACAATCTTTGAAGAACTCAATTTGAATATATTGGTAGCTATTCTTGTAAAAGCTTCTACAATAAAATTATTAATACAATTAATATCCTGGGTGATATCTATTTCTGGTAATTTAAGATTTGTTTCACATTCTATCCACTTACTATCATTGATTATCCATTTTGGTTTTTTCTTTCTCATAGTACATAGTTCACTTGCAAACATTAGAATTGGATAGTGATCACTTCCAAAAGTATTTTTAAATGTTGACCACATAAATTCCTCCAGTAAATCTGAAGTTGTAACAGAAAGATCCAAAGTTGAAGTTTGGCCATTTAAATCACAAACAAAAGTTGAAACAGACTCATTAAGCAATATCATACTCCTTCTTTCTATAATTTCATACAACTTTTCACCTCTAGCATTGTTTTTGTGGTGAGTCCAACAAAGCATGATGGGCATTAAAGTCTCCAATTAACAACAGAGGGTTATCCTTTGACAATTGTTTAATTACAATATCTAACTTCCACAGCATCATATAATGATGGTGGAATGTAAATATTACACATAGTGATGTTTTTTGGTTTGCTAAAAATTTGCAATGCAATAACTTCTAAATCTGTTTTTAATTTTATCTCAAAAGAAGGAACAAAATTTTTAATTCCTATCATAACTCCCCCTCCCTTATAGTCTCTATCCTTACGAAAAATATTAAAGTTCTGAAAAACTATATTTTTTTTCTTTTACTAGGAATGTTTCTTGAAGAACAAAAATATTTAAAGAAAAAGCATTTATTAAATATTCTATGTAGGATTTATTTGCTTGAAACCCATCTAATATTCCACTGACATATATTTAATTTATTATCCATTGTAGTAGTATATGAAGTAAAATTTTAAAGTTTATCTATCTACTGAATTTATATCTCCAAATGGGAGCTTATAAGCATCATCTTTTGTCAAAGAAATTGAGGACATATTAAGTCTATTTAAAATTATAGGAATATTTTCAGATATTTCGATTTCATTTGTTTTCTGAATCATCAATTGTCAAATTTTTATTATTAATGAAATAATTTTATTTTTATTTTTCAATGTAAATATTAATATGATGCAAGTGCAAATGTGCAAAAATAACTCATAAAATGAAATAATATTTTACATTAATGCAATCATAGAGAGATACTTTAATTAAAGTGAGGAATATTAAATATGGAAGCAAAAACAGAAGATGATAGATAGTTCCACATAACAATTTGAAACAATTGTTTTATTTTTCAATATAATGCAACCACTTTACTTCCATTATGTTAAATTACCTTAGCTAAATTCTTTTTGTTCATAATTTATATATATATATATATATATATATATATATATATATATATATATATATATATATATATATATATATATATATATATATATATATATATATATATATATATATATATATATATATTTTATAATAATTAATATCATTCCATTCATTTTTAGATGTATTTGCATAAACCTGAGCTGGCGCCGAAACTCAACAAACCCCTCGAGTCTTGTTTATTGCAACAATATCCTTAAGAAGAATGCTCCCAGAACTGTCATCTATTATAAGGGTAGGTATTACTTTTAATTATTATTAGTGAGATGGGTGGGCTATAGAGGCGAATAGGATCGCAGATAGGTGGCGTGTTGCAGAGAATAGGAGTAATAAAATTAGGATCATGAGTGACACTAGACCTGTGTATAATGATGGTGGAATGTAAATATTACACATAGTGATGTTTTTTGGTTTGCTAAAAATTTGCACTGCAATAACTTCTAAATCTGTTTTTAATTTTATCTCAAAAGAAGGAACAAAATTTTTAATTCCTATCATAACTCCCCTCCCTTATAATCTCTATCCTTAAGAAAAATATTAAAGTTCTGAAAAATTATTTTTTTTTTCTTTTACTAGGAATGTTTCTTGAAGAACAAAAATATTTAAAGAAAAAGCATTTATTAAATATTCTATGTAGGGATTTATTTGCTTGAAACCCTCTAATATTCCACTGACATATATTTAATTTATTATCCATTGTAGTAGTATATGAAGTAAAATTTTAAAGTTTATCCATCTACTGAATTTATATCTCCAAATAGGAGCTTATAAGCATCATCTTTTGTCAAAGAAATTGAGGACATATTAAGTCTATTTAAAATTATAGGAATATTTTCAGATATTTCGATTTCATTTGTTTTCTGAATCATCAATTATCAAATTTTTATTATTAATGAAATAATTTTATTTTTATTTTTCAATGTAAATATTAATATGATGCAAGTGCAAATGTGCAAAAATAACTCATAAAATGAATTAATTATTTTACATTAATGCAATCATAGAGGGATACTGTAATTAAAGTGAGGAAGATTAAATATGGAAGTAAAAACAGAAGATATTAGATAGTTCCACATAACAATTTGAACAATTGTTTTATTTTTCAATATAATGCAACCACTTCACTTCCCTTATGTTAAATTACCTTAGCTAAATTCTTTTTGTTCATAATTGAGATATATATATATATATATATATATATATATATATATATATATATATATATATATATATATATATATATATATATATATATATATATATATATATATATATATATATAATATATATATATATATATATATATATATTATATTTTTTAAATAATTAATATTATTCCATTCATTTTTAGGTGTATTTGCATAACCCTTGCAACAATATCCTCAAGAAGAAGAATGCTCACAGAACTGTCATCTAATATAAGGGTGGGTATTACTTTTAATTATTATTAGTATCCATTACACATATGTTTTATTCAATTTAAATAAAGGTCTTAAATGGAAGGTTTATACCAAAATGGTTACCTTGGTAAAGGAATAATGAGGGGTGCATAAAGCTTCAAGGTGATCTAGGCAGGCTTCTTAATTGGGCGAAGAGGTGGCAAATGAATTCTAATAGTAAAAAATGTAAAGTTCTTCATGTAGGTTACTCAAATGAAGGATTTAATTATGAAATGAATGGAAAGTAGCTTGAGACTGTGGACAAAGTAAAGGATTTAAGTTCGATTATTAGCAGTAATCTGAAGGTGGGAGATTAATGTTTGGAAGCAAGGAATAGAGTTAACAATAGCAAAAAGGTTATAAGCGAGCTATATTATAGCTATGTTAGACGAGTATTAGAGAATTGTGCACAGGTTTGAGTTCCACATTTAAGAATAGATGTAGATGTGCGGGAGAGAATACAACGTCGAGCAACAAGGATGAAATATGGCTTTGAAAATAAGAGTTATGATGAGATGTTTAAGGATTTAGTTATGTTCTCAGTTGAAAGGAGATTTCTGTATAAAATTAATTAAATTTTAAATTTGTCTTGTATACATTTATTTTTCAATGTGGGCATGTGCTGAAGAATTGAAATTTTTGAAATTATTAAAGCAATTCATTTTTAGTTGTTACAAAATCATTTAATTATGTGAAACGTGTATGTTTAACCTGTGAAAAGCAATATGATTCACATATCTTGTGAAGAATTAAATCACATAATATTTAATACTGAAAGTGACAATGTTAAGGACACTACAGATTTTCACAGTCCTAAAATTTTTTTTATATATTAAGAGTCGAACAGGATCTGACAAAGCTATTATATAGCTTGCTTATAACCTCTTTGCTCTTGTAAACTACATTACGATTAATTATACCTAATATTTTATTAGCTCTATTCCTTTGCTTCCAAATATTGATCACCCAACTTCAGATTACTGTTAATAATCACACTTAAATCCTTTTCTGGGTCCATAGTCTCAAGCCACTTCCCATTCATTTCATAATTAAATCTTTCATTTGAGTAACCTACATGAAGAACTTTACCTTTTTTACTATTAAAGTTCATTTGCCACCTTTCTGATCAACCAAGAAGTTTATCTAGGTGATTTTAAAGCTTTATACATCCATCATTATTCCTTACTAAGGTAACATACACACACACACACACACACACACATATATATATATATATATATATATATATATATATATATATATATATATATATATATATATATATATATATATATATATATATATATATATATATATATATATATATATATTACATAGCTATTCCTCCTCCTTCAACCCCCTCTAACTCAATTATGCCTAAAATTAGAATTTCTTCTAAAGATGTCATTTCTGCTCTCTCTGAGCTTAATACTAAGAAGGCGTACAGGTCCTGATGGTATTCCTCCCGTAGTTCTCAAAACTTGTGCTTCCGAGCTTGCACCCTGCCTCGGTAAACTATTTCGTCTGTTTTTCTACTTCAACCTTCCCTTCTTGCTGGAAACGTGCGCTCATTCAACCTGTGCCGAAGAAGGGGGACCACTCTCAACCCTCCAACTACCGTCCTATTTCTTTGACCTCCGTTCTCTCTAAAGTTTTCGAATCTATCCTTAACGGGAAGATTTGGAAACATCTCAATTCTTCTAATCTTATATCTGATCGCCAGTATGGCTTTCGTAAGAAACGCTCAACGGGTGATCTTCTTTCCCTTCTATCTGACTCTTGGTCCTCCGCTATTCGGCATTTCGGTGAATCTTTTGCTGTCGCGCTAGACATATCGAAAGCTTTCGATAGAGTCTGGCACAAAGCTTTGATTTCTAAACTTCCCTCTTTCGGTATCTAAAGTTCCATAAATCTTCTTTACTACTTTTTTTTAAATATGGGCACCGCATATGCTGATTTCCAGTCTTCAAGTACCTCTCTAAAAGTAATAGTTCGCTTAAAAATCAAATACAGTGCCTTTTGCAATACTACTACTCTCCCCTTTTAGAATTCTACCTTACACACCATCCGGACCCGCTGCCTTATTTTGGTCGATATGTTCTAGAAAGATTTAATTTCATTTAACTCAATTTCAAATGCTTCACACCTATTCATTACATGTATACTAGAACTATTACTCTCTAAACTGCTATCCAACCTTTTCCTCAGTAAACACTGATGCAAAATAAAGCGTTGAAAATATTAACCAATTCCTTATCTGAACTTACTAAATTCCCATCAATTTTATTGGTCCAATTTTCTTATCCTTGTTTTTAAATTTATAAAAGCTTAAAAACTTTTTCAGGTCTTTATTACTTTTCCTTACCAAATTAATTTTTTCCATTCTTTTTGCTCTTCTTATTGACTGGTTGAGTTCATTCCTAATTCTCTTATAATGTTCCAAATCTTGCCCCCTTTCTGCTACTTTTGAACATTTTAAAACATCTACGCTTTTCACTGACTTTCACTTTAATCTCTCTACTCCACCAATTAGGTTTTCTATTTGCCACTCTAATGGGTTTATCTTTAAAACACACAGACTAAATGTTAGCCAATATTTGCTCGAAGTATTCCCACATGATGAAATAATTTTGATCATTAAATTCCTTATCCCAGTCAATTTCATTGATCATTATTCGGAATATGCTAAAATCACCGTTTCTGAAATCTAATATCTTTTCCCCATTGATATGAAATTTAGGCCCAAACCTCACATTCCAGTCAAATTTAATTATATAATGATCACTAGCTCTTAAAATCTCCCCTACTTCGACATCATTTACCATCATTTCATCATTTGTTAATATTAAATCTAACAATGCTGCATGCCTTGTTGGTTCTTGACCATTCTGACTCAAAAAGTTGTATAGAATACAATTTACAAATACTGAACTTCTATTAACTGTACTACTCAAAGAATTCCCATTAATGTCCGGAAAATTAAAATTGCCCATAATGACTATTCCTTTTCATTATTTTCGCACGTTACCTTGATTTCCCTCACCAGTTCTTCATCTAATACTTGACTCTGATCGGGAGCTCTATAAAATGATCCTATACTATATGATTTATTATACATAAGAATAATCTACCCACATAGATTCCACATCTTGATTTGTTTTAATGTCAGCTATTAACATTGATTCAATATTGCCTTTGCCTTTAACAAAGAGTGCACACCACCACCTCTTTTTCCTCTACGTTGGTACAGGTGAAATGAGTATCCTTCTATTTCATATTCCTGAATTCTGTCTTAATCTGTGAGCAATATAAATATTCTTGGTCTGAATATTAAAAATAAATTATCTTTGAAACATAATATCACAATACTTGCTAAAGTGGAGTCTCAAAAACTGGTAATTCGGTTATAATTATAGAAATTTTTATGTGAAGTTCTTATCCATAATTTCATGGAATAGTTCTCATATCTGGGGTTGATCTGATTCAGCTTTTCTTTTGGATAAGATTGAGTCTAGGTCTAAAAGAGTAATAAACCACCCAACCCCTTACTTTAAAATTTTCTTGATCTTCCTTCTCTGCGGGGTGATATTGGTGCACTATCTTTTTTTATATAGATACTATAAAGACTGGCTGGTGTTCGAGAAGAATTGATCTTTCTCATTCCTTCACGCCTTCATATTTCTTAACAGTTCAGAATTGATAACGATATCAATTAAATTGAAAATCTTGGTATCAGTATAGATATAAATTTTGGTATTGCTCTATCCCTAATAGGGACAGACTGGGGCTGGGGTCACACAAATTTTGCCGGGGCCGGAGTTCTAGCCTGTGTGATCTAAAATTTATAAATAGGTCAAAAGTACTTAAATTTAAGGATAAAACAATTAGATATAAATTTAATTGAGGTTTATTTAATTATAAGAAGGCGTAGAATAGCCAAAATTCACTTACATTAATAATTATATGCATTTTCTCCGGAAAAATGTAAAAAAATTACAGATTTTGTTTAATAAAAAGTACAAAAATTCAAAAAAAAAATTTTGATTTATAATTGTGATTCAACAGCTTTACCCATAAGCCCACAAAGCAAAGTTTGAAAAAATGTAAGATGTAAAATTATTAATATAACCTATATTTATCCATATCATTGTTATATCATTGCTATGTATCAAACTTGAATCATTTAGCTACATTATTTAAAAATTATTATTTTTTATACTCTCAATCAATATGGTTAAAATATTAGCTTCAGCGGTATGGAAGTACTTTGCAATGTATTATCATAGGCTCGAAATTGTTAAATGTATCTTCTGCAGTCAGAAAATTAGAAGAGGACCTTCGGGTGGTACAAGTAAAAAAAATTTCAACCAAATCTTTATGGGGGCATCTAAAATCAAAACACAAAAATGAACAATCACTAGCAGAAAAGGAGCAGTCAAAAGAATAAAAAAAAGAGAAAATTTTAGAAAAAGCAAGAAGAAAATATCTTAATTTTCTTATATTTTGTTTTAATTTTTTATTATTATTTGACTGATTGAGCTGAAATTTTCAGGGAATATGCATTTTTTCCCAAAGTTCTGAGTTGATTTCAAACACTTTTCTGAGTCTATAACGGTTTTAAAGTTATTTGGACACAAAGTTGGAAAAAATGAATAACGGGGTCAAACCACTGGCCACATGAAAATTTAGCTGAAAATTTAACTGAATAATCTTATCCTCAATTTCTTGCATTGGTGATAACAGATTTTTCATATCACATCTAGAAAAAAAGATACAAGCACTTGAAATTTTTTTTTTAAAAAAAATCATACCCTTTCGGAGAAAAAATTATTTAAAAAACACGCTACCAAATTAATTTTTATATTTTTGAATATTGTTTAGAGAAGGGACAGGGCTACATTTTTTATTTAGTGCATTATTGAATGCTTTTTGCTTGAAGCTAGATATAGCCTCTCAAACTTTGGAAATATTTGAAATTTGATCAAAAATGGACCTTTTTTGAGAGACTACATCTCGAAACCAACGAATCGCATTGAGTAAAGTATAGAGAAGAATTTTTAGCCTTATCCTTCTTCTATGTACCCTCCTGAAATAAGGAATGTTGTAGTTATAGTTTTGTTTTAAATTTTATTGACCGAAAAGGTCGATTTTTTTTCAATAGTTGTTCAGTTTTGGGCTTATAACATCTTTTCTATAACTCTGGGAACAAATGTCTGTTACATGTTTTCGTTGCCAATAGAATTATGAATACACATTCCAAATTTCAAGTTATTCCAAAAAGTGGTTTGGCCTCGCCATTCATTTGAAAAGGATCAAATTTCCCCAAAAAAGAAACTTTTTAGCAGTTATAGACTCAGAAAAACGCTAGAAATGGATTATTTTTCACCAGGAAAAAAGCTATATACACTGAAAATTTCAAGAGAATTGGTTGAATATATATATATATATATATATATATATATATATATATATATATATATATATATATATATATATATATATATATATATATATATATATATATATATATATATATATATATATATATATATATATATATATATACTCTGGAGCAGAATCATTTCAAGAGGAAACATTATGGGATTTTAACTTCGCTATTTTCTTTATGATGGCTATTGTGATTGGGGATCAACCGGAGAAAACCATTAGTATTAAAATATTGTTTTATTTTGTAATTATGTTATTTTTTACCTAAAATAAAATGTTACTTTATACACATATATATATTCTCATCTTATTCGCATGCTAGTGCCTCTGAATATACATCAGTATTTGAAGCAGTACACTTTCTCAGATAGAATCAATATATATATATATATATATATATATATATATATATATATATATATATATATATATATATATATATATATATATATATATATATATATATATATATATATATATATATATATATATATATATATATATATATATATATATATATATATATATATATAAATATAGGTTGAAAAACACATTTAAAGCTCAAATGTTTACTAATATGTAAATACAAAATACATTATGAAAAAAATATTTAAAAAAAAAAAAAAAAAAAAAAAAAAAAAAAAAAAAAAAAAAAAAAAAAAAAAAAAAAAAAAAAAAAAAAAAAAAAAAAAAAAAAAAAAAAAAAAAAAAAAAAATTTAAAAAAATGAAAGTAAATTATTTAAATTTTCAAAAATACAAGCCTTCTATAGTGAGCTTATTATCTCGCGTGGGTATGTGCTTCGCCACTTGTTCAGTCGACGGTGTTGAGTGAATCACGATAGAAAGAAATAAAAGTGTAGACTTCTCGCCAAAAGGACGCGCCGTGTGCGGACTTCGGCCGCGTATCTAATGTGGCCGATATCTTCCACTTTTTTTTCAATTTATCAGAAATCACACACCAAAATAATAAAGGCAAATCATATCCCCCTCCTTAAACAGCTTGACCTCTCGGCTTTTTTCATATATATGGAATAATATTAATTAGATACTGATAAATAAAATATAAAATCAAAGGCAATTGTGAGGATGGGATAATTTTTCCTTATTCAGTATTTATTCTTATGGAGTAATATTTAATCATATATAAAGGACTTTAGGTGTTTTATAAATTTTTTGGTTCATCCGAAATTGTATTTTATAAATGATTGCATAAAAAATCCAGACTAATAGTTATTGAAAGATATAAAATGATTAGTTTAATGAATAATAAATTGTGAATATAACATAGATTTAATTAGAATAAAATTTTGAAATGAAATTTGAAAAATTTGTAAGTTAATAATTGAAATGAGGAAGTTAAAATGACAAAGTAAATTTTAAAAATGGGAAATTTAAAAATAATATATATATATATATATATATATATATATATATATATATATATATATATATATATATATATATATATATATATATATATATATATATATATATATATATATATATATATATATATATATATATATATATATGGTTAATATTATCATTCAGTTTAAGTCTCATTTTAGGTCTATATTTCCCCACTTAAAATCCTCTCAAGATTATCATTTATAGACTTCCTATTCTCTATGAAAATGTTCACTTAATGAACATTAGTAAATTTATATTTATCTGGAAGACGTTTTATCTCTCTCTCAAAGTTTACATTTTCTCTTTTCACAGGAATTTCAAACGTAAACATTTTAATTCTCGCTAATAGAGCTTCCCTATCAACAACAGAATCAAGCTGAGCCTCTATGCGGTGGTTCGATGTCACAAAAACGGGGACTCGATGAAGATTTCTTGATTCATTAAGATGCTTTACATTCACTTCAACTTCCGCACCTTCAAAAATCAACTTCAGATCATTAACAATCTTTTTATTAGTCACCGGCTCCTCTAATAGAGCATAATTTCTATTTGTCAAATTGTCGAATGACAATTTTCCATTACATCTCACAAAATTTCCCTTATTTTCCTTTTGAAGGAGGGATCTCATGAGAAGTGTTTTGCCCGTATTTACTGGACCTAATAACACCATGGTATTTTTTTTAAAACATCTCCTATCTGCAATAATTACGAACCACGATAGAAAGTCTATCATGTTGATTCCATTTACATGGAATAAATTTTTTATCCAGTTCTCCTGAATGTTATCGTTATCGGGAGTAACTCTAATGAATCTATTAATTATAGGTTCCCGCATTTCTCGTTTAAAGTTAATTATATTTTCCAAATACATCGTATTTCTAATTTTCACTAGATACTTTTTTCCCAAAAAATTGCGTACATGTGACAATTCAGTCGGACTTGAACGAATTAACAGTTCATATGATGTCTTTGCCTCTTTTTCAGCCATAAGATTTGAAATAAATTCATATTCCTGATCTTCATTTGTCTGAATCACTCGGATATCTTTTGGTTTTCCCTCCATGAAGGCACATGGACCTTTTTCTAAAGGTCCCAGATTGGAAGAGGGATCGAGATTGGTTGCAATGTTATTGAATACAGCATCTAGCTGGCCGTAATATTTAATGTTAGTAATACCATACATCACCATACTTGATACCCAAAAATTTATTTCCTTATCTATAATTTTTTCAATTTTTACTCCACCTTTAATTTTTAAGAACTTGAATAAACTCGTTTTTCTATTGGAGACAAAATACTGTAAGTGAAGAACCTCCAAAGATACCGAACGTTAATCAACCTCAACCTTCCACTTCTTCTACGGTATCGTCAGAATTAACTACCTTCACTACAGTTCAAGTAACAAAGATTTGGAAGTTTGCAAAAGAAAGGAATGTCTCCAAGGAGATTATTCTGAAAGAAATTAACCGTGTTTTTGAACAGGTTTCCGATATGGATCGTCACGATTAGGTTTATGTTATTCTTATATTCTTTTATTCTTTTACCGTTAGAGAGGTGAGGCATTTTGGAACTGTTTATCAATTCCTACTTTCTATGATGTATTTGGTTTTCTTCTGGTACAACTTCTCTTGAACACTCCTACTTGCCTTCCTTGTTTTAAGGAAAGTTGGTCAGTCTTCATTACCGAGACCAACTTTGGTAAGGGGGTGTGAGCATCCGTGCTCAAGTTCTATTAATGATTATTATTTACAGATAGGTTGTCCGTTTAGACGATGACCAAGAGAGAAGTATAGGAGTTTCGTAAGAATGAAGTATTCTACGCTGGAATTATCCCAGATAGGCCCTATACCCTTTTTGTATATTGTAGAATAGTAGTATCTAATTCTGTTTATTTTCTATTTGTAGGTAAATATTGTTTAACAAAAATTTAAGTAAAATATTTCAAATAAATATTTAAACAGACATTTAAGCAGACATTTCTAAAAAAAAGAAATAAAAAGAAAAAAAGACTTTCAAATAGTAATAGTGAGTTATTCGACAACAACTGAAGGATACCACTCTTCGTTACTCTTCGTTAGCTCACGTAGGTCCTTCTAAAATTTTTGTTTCCGTATTATTGTTTTCAACTATTTAGAAATTTTTACTATAACAATAAATGAATTAACGCCAACTGAAAAAAAAAAAATTTAAATTCTTTTTTTTTGTAGTCCCGAGTTGGGGAACTACATCATCAGCTTTTCATTGAGCATCTTCAGTTCCATCCTACTCCGAAAGTTCTTTTTCCTCAATTTAACTTTATGAATTGATAAGGGGAATTTATTTAAGAAATCAACATATTCCCTTCGGTTCCAAAATAAAACCCTAAATTGCCCTTTGTTCCCATTCCTGTTCCCAGTTCTGGTATGCTGTTTTTAAACATTACCAATGGTCAACTTTTATGAATAAAAAATATCCTCAAATTTTCTTCCGGTTTTCATTTTCCCATCCAAGAAACAAATTTTTATTGTACTGTTTGTCGCATTTGCTCCTTTATTTGATCCCCTTTGTCCTGACAAAGAGCCTGAGGACATCGGATCGTGACGTCTGATAGCCGTACCAACTTAACTCATCAACGTCGTCCTTACGAAAAGGAGAAGTGGACGACACAACTCAAACAGAACCATCGGCACTCGAATCAACACAACCTTGTGAGTGTTACTGGTATAGTATATAATATTTTGCTTCTGTTAGATAGGTTATACCTAATAATATATATATATATATATATATATATATATATATATATATATATATATATATATATATATATATATATATATATATATATATATATATATATATATATATATATAGATGGCTTCTTGATTGGGTAGCCAGGTGGCAAATGAACTTTAATAGTAAAAAATGTAAAGATCTTCATGTAAGTTACTTAAATGAAGAATTTAATTATGAAACGAATGGGCATGGATTGAGACTGTGAACCAAGAAAAGGATTTAGGTGTGATTATTAGCAGTAACCTGAAGATGAGAGTTCATAAGACCTTTGTGAGAATATTATATAACTTATATAGCATAGTATAATGATTTGAGTGTGTGTATTATGGCATTTGTGGGACTGCGAGAAGAGAAAATATTGGTGAGTGTACTGTTTACATGTGTTGATAAGGAGATTGAAAGAATAAGTGAGAATTTGGATGAGGTAAAAAAGAATGAAAGGCCTGAGTCTTTGAAACTTGAAGTATGTAAGCTTAGCAAATGAGTATCTGAGTTGAGAAAGGAGGGAGATGTTAGGAAGAAGGTGGTTATTAGTGATTCAGTTGAGACTAGGGGTTCATGTAAGCAGGAAGTGATAGGGGGTAGGTTAATGGTGAGGCAATAAAAGCTATATATATATATATATATATATATATATATATATATATATATATATATATATATATATATATATATATATATATATATATATATATATATATATATATATATATATATATATATATATATATATATATATATATATATATATATATATATATATATATATATATATATATATATATATATATATATATATATAATTAATATATATATTCGATTCATTTTTAGATGCATTTTGCATAAACCTGAGCTGGCGCCAAAACCCAACAAACCTCTTGAGGATATTGTTTGATAAGGGTAGGTATCACTTTTAATTATTATTAGTATCCATTACACATGTTTTATTCAATTTAAATACATTATTTTAAAATTTACATTTAATTGTTGTATGGTAGGGATGTTCTTCGACGGACTAAGCGTGCTTTCATAAAAAGGAAGTGCGCTGACCTCCATGGCTCTCCTACTGATAAAAATTTCTGGCCTCTTATCAAAAATATCTCTAACAGCCTCTGTAAATCTGCCTTTCCTCCTCTTATTCGCTCTGATGGTTCTGTAGCTAATACTCCTTCTGAAAAGGTTCCTCGGCCTCTTTTTTTCATCTAATTCCACCCTGCTCGATTCTGGCATCCCTCCTCCTACTCCTTCTCTCAGGTGTCGCATGTCTCTGCCTGTAATTGCTCATGATCAGGTGCATGGGATCCTGAAATCTATGAAAAGGCCAACAAACTATCTTGGAAACCACATATCTCAATGGTTGCTAAAGCGGCCTCTAAGAAGCTAGGAGTTCTGTTCAGATTGCGAGAATTTTTCTCTTCTGAACAGTTACTCCAAATATATAAAGGTCTTATTTGCCCTTGTGTGCAGTACTGTTCTCACATTTGGGGGGGGCTCCGGCTCCTCCTCTCTTCTGGAAAGAGTTGAGTCAAAAGCTAAAAGATTAATTAACTGTCTCCCACTTTCAAACTCTCTTGACCCTCTGTCTCGGGGGCGTGACGTTAGCGCGCTATTTCTTTTCTACAGGTACTACAATGGCAGGTGCTCGAGGGAATTGGCCTCTCACACTTCTCCACCAATGCGTCATCCTTGCTGCATAAGGGGTGCCCTGCTTTCGCACCAATTCTGTGTGGACGTGGGAAATTCCAGGCTAGCCCGTTGTGGTACCTCTTTCTTTCCAGCCACCTCTATTCTATGGAACTCTCCACCTTCATCTATTTTTCCTTCTGCATTTAACCTTCCACTCTTCAAGGCTCCCGTCTGCGCCCACCAGAGGGCTGTGCGTTGGGTGTGTGTGTTTGAATGTGTTTTGTCCTTTTGTGTGTGCCCCCTCCTTGAAAAGGGCTCTGCCCGTGAGTTGTGGCGTTCTGTAAAAAAAAATCAATGTAGAAAAAAAATTAAATTTTAAGAATTTTTATAGCTATTTTTTGATATTAAAATATTAAAAAAATAATTCGATTTAGGAATTTTTTGGAAAATATCAAGTAAATGATGTAACTTGAAGTATTATAAATAAGTTTTTAAATTTGTTCACATAAAACAAATAATAAAAATAAAAAATAAAAAGATTAAGATAGCGAAAGTATTTAATTTTAAATAATTTAATTGTGGGTCATCTGAAACAAAATTTGAAAAATTTTATTTCAACTCACATATTCAATAAAAATCAGACATGAGGGGGAGAAATATTTATGTAAAATTTTTGGTACATTTCCTTTGCCAAAATAGTTTAAAAAATTTCATAGGTTGTATATCTACACTGAAACACCTTTTATGTAATCTATTTAAACTTTGGGGAAAAAATATATTGAAATAAATTAAGTAGAGGCAATAATTGTTACGATATTTGTCAGTTTTTAAACATAGAAAGGTTTATATATTATAAAAGCTCCTATTACCAAAATTGAAAATTCTTTGGTAAAATTCTTTTATAATAGAAATATGTAATAAAGTATTTATATTTTGTACGATATAAATATTGATTTAAAGTGTATTTTTCCTTTAGACAAAGATCTTAAATGGAAGGTGTCTAGGTTTGCTGCTGATGACACCAAAGTGGTTACCTCAGTAAAGGAATAATGAGGGGTGTATGAAACTTCAAGGTGATCTACGTAGGCTTCTTGATTGGGCAAAGAGGTGGCAAATGAACTCTAATAATAAAAAATGTAAAATTCTTCATGTAGGTTACTCAAATGAAGGATTTAATTATGAAATGAATGGAAAGTGGCTTGAGACTGTGGACAAAGAAAAGGATTTAAGTTCGATTATTATCAGTAATCTGAAGGTGGGAGATTATTGTTTGGAAGCAAGGAATAGAGCTAATAAGATGTTAGAATTTAAATCCTTTTCTTGGTCCTAAATCCTTCATTTGAGTAACCTACATGAAGAACTTTACCTTTTTTTATTATTAAAGTATATTTGCCACCTTTCTACCCAACCAAGAAGTCTATCTAGTTGATTTTTGAAGCTTTATGTATCCATCATTATTCCTTACTGAGGTAACACACACACACACACATATAATATATATATATATATATATATATATATATATATATATATATATATATATATATATATATATATATATATATATATATATATATATATATATATATATATATATATATATATATATATATATATGAACCGACCGGCCCGGCCCCGGCCCCGGCCAAACCCGGCCATTTTTACTGACTCCGGCCCCGGCCCCGGCTAAAAATCTTGGAAAACCGGGGTTTGCCGGCCGGGGTTAAAATGGGAAATTATACTTGAGAAGACAATCCAATTTAAAAAAATTTTTTTTTAAATTTTCGAGACAATTCTCCTGAAATTTCCAATGTATATAGCTTTTTTCCCCAGTGGAAAAAAGTCTATTTCTAGCGTTTTTCTGAGTCTATAACTATTAAAAAGTTTTTTTTTTTTTTTGGAAATTTGACAATTTTCAAATGAATGGCGGGGCCAAACCACCTTTTGGGATGGGCTGAAATTTGTACTGTATATTCAGAATTCTATTGGCAACAAAAACTTGTAACAAACTTTCGTTTCCAAAGTTATAGAAAAAATATTATAAGCCCAAAACTGAACAACTATCAAATTTTTTTCCTAAATCCATCTTTTGGGACAAAAAAAAAATTAAAAAAAAACTACAACTATAACATTTTTTTTTGGTGCGTGAATAGAGGAGCTAAGGTAAAGTTAGTGGCAAAAGTATGAGTGAAGAGTTCAGCCTTAGTAGAAAGTAAACTGGCAGTTGTAGTATCAGAATAAAGTAGAGGAGGGAAAGAGGAAGAAGCAAAGTTAGAGTTGACATTTTTTGCAAAATGCCAGAAAGGGCAAAAGGAAGAGGAGCCAGAAAGATTATTGCATTTTTGGCGGAGAAAAGAAGAATAGATTTTTCACGATTCCGGGATGAAATGTAAATTGAATGAGTTTCAGGAGTTTGAAGACGACGGTAATCTCTGAAGGCAGCATCCCTACGGCCGATAGCGCGAGAACAATTAGAGTTAAGCCAAGGTTTATTAGGTTTAGTAGAAAGGAAATAATATGGAATGTACGCCTCCATGCCAGAGAGAATCACCTCGGTTATACGCTCAGCAAACTTCGAGGGACCCCTCACACGAAAGCATTAATCATTCCATGGGAAATCAAAGAAGTACAACCGCAAGTCAGACCAGTTAGCAGCAATGAAGTGTCAGAAACGTCTCATTGCCGAAGGTGGGGGCCGTTCTTGCGGAAGACTTGAAGAGATAGAATAAGATACGGAGAAAAGAAGGTGATCGGATAAACCCAGAGGAGGAAAGAGTTTAGCAGTATAAGGAGAAGGATAAGAAGTAAGGAAAAGATAAAGTATGTTGGGTTCTTCAGCAAGGCGGTCAGGGATACGGGTAGGGAGTTGCACCAACTGCTCACGGTTGTTCTGGATAGAAAAGTTGTAGGCGAGTTCACCGGCTGGATCATGAGAACTAGATAAAAGCCATTGGCGGTTGTGAACATTGAAATCACCTAAAATGATGATTTCGGAGAAAGGAGAAGAAAGAATTTGCTCTATTTTGGAGTTTAAATAGTCGAAGATTTTTGGAGAGTCAACAGAATTAGGAGATAAATAGACAGAACAAATAAATTTAGTAGTAGAATTGCAAGAGAGCTTAAGTCATAAAGTAGAGAATTCAGAAGACTCCAAATTAGAGACACAAGAGCAAATAACATCGTTGCACACACACACACACACACACACACACACACACACACACACACACACACACACACACACACACACACACACACACACACACACACACACACACACACACACACACACACACACACACACACACACACACACACACACACACACACACACACACACACACACACACACACACACACACACACACACACACACACACACACACACACACACACACACACACACACACACACACACACACACACACACACACACACACACACACACACACACACACACACACACACACACACACACACACACACACACACACACACACACACACACACACACACACACACACACACACACACACACACACACACACACACACACACACACACACACACACACACACACACACACACACACACACACACACACACACACACACACACACACACACACCACACACACACACACACACACACACACACACACACACACCACACACCACACACACACACACACACACACACACACACACACACACACACACACACACACACACACACACACACACACACACACACACACACACACACACACACACACACACACACACACACACACACACACACACACACACACACACACACACACACACACACACACACACACACACACACACACACACACACACACACACACACACACACACACACACACACACACACACACACACACACACACACACACACACACACACACACACACACACACACACACACACACATATATACATATATATAATGTTGCCCTGTTCCTCCTCAAAACAATATCCAAAACTAAAGAAATTAGTAGGTAGCGTTTTTTTTTTAAATATTTTTTTTAAAAAAAGGGTACGATTTTTGCAAAAAAAAATAGTCAAATGCTTGTAACTTTTTTTCTAGACGTGATATCAAAAATCAGTTCTCACCAATACAAGAAATAGGGGCCAAGATTATTCAATTAAATTTTCAGCTTATGTGAACCAGTGGTTTAACCACGCTACTAATTTTTTTTCAACTTTGGGTCCAAATAACTTTCAAACCGTTATAGACTCAGAAAAATGCTCGAATACAACTCAGAACTTTGTAAAAAAATTCATATACCCTGAAAATTTCAGCTCAATCAGCCAAATAATAATAAAAAAAAATTTTCAAACAAAACATTAGAAAATTAAGATTATTCTTCTTGCTTTTTTAAAATTTTCTCTTTTTTCTGTTTCTTTTTTTTTTTTCTTTTTTTTTCTGCTAGGAATCTTCATCTTTGTGTTTTGATTTTGATACCCCATAAGATTTAGTTGAAAATTTTTTACTTGTAGCACCCGGAGGCCCTCTTCTAATTTTCTGACTGCAGATGCTACATTTAGCTATTTCGAACCTATCCTGAAACATTGTAAAGTACTCCCATACTGCTGAAGCTGATCTTTTAACTATATTGACTGAAAATATAAACAAAATAATAATATTTTGAAATAATGTAGCTAATTGATGCAAGCTTGATACATAGCAATAAAATAACAATGATATGTATAAATACAGGTTATATTGATAATTCTATATCTTACATTTTTTCAAACTTTACATTAGTGTCTTACATATGTAAAGCTGTTAAATCACCATTATGAATAAAAAAAAAATTTTTTTAATTTTTGTACTTTTTATTATTCAAAATTCGTAATTTTATGAATTTTTTTTGGGAGAAAATGCTATAATCATTAATATAAATGAATGTTGGCTATTCTACGCCTTTTTTATAAGTTAATAAACCTCAATTAAATATATATCCAATTTTTTTAAAGTAAAATTTCAGTGCTTTTGACCTCTTTACAAATTTTAGGCAACCCCGGCCAGAACCCCGGCCAAGTTCCGGCCCCGGTCGGTCCCTATATATATATATATATATATATATATATATATATATATATATATATATATATATATATATATATATATATATATATATATATATATATATATATATATATATATAAGAACAAAGGTGGTAAATGCTTCTCTATATGACTTTTCAGTAAATTTTCACAACCAAAAACGTTAAACTAACTGGTTAAAGTTCCATAAATCTTCTTTACAACATTTTTTTAAATATGGGCACCGCATATGCTGCTTTCCAATCCTCAGGTACCTCTCCAAAAGTAATAGATCATTTCAAAAATCAAATACAGTGCCTTTGCAATTCTGCTATTCCCCCCTCTTAGAATTCTATCATACACATCATCCGGACCCGCTGTTTTTATTTAGGTCAATATGTTCTAGAAAGATTTAATTTCATTTAACTCAATTTCAAATGCTTCACACCTATTCATTACATGTATACTAGAACTATTACTCTCTAAACTGCTATCCAACCTTTCCTTAGTAAACACTGATGCAAAATAAAGCGTTGAAAATATTAACCAATTCCTTATCTGAACTTACTAAATTCCCATCAATTTTAATTGGGCCAATTTTCTTATCCTTGCTTTTAAATTTATAAAATCTTAAAAACTTTTTCAGGTCTTTATTACTCTTCCTTACCAAGCTATAGTTCTAGGGTATATTTTCAAGACGCAAGGCTAAACTAGGACATTTAGTATATTTGAGAAAGTTAGATTGTTGCTTATAGTTTTTGATTAAGGTTAGGCCTTGTAACAATATATTATAATTTCAATAGCATTAAGGTAAGACCTTTGTGAGAATATTATATAACTTATATAGCATAGTATAATGATTTGAGTGTGTGTGTGTTAGTTGTGGCATTTGTGGGACTACGAGAAGAGAAAATATTGGTGAGTGTACTGTTTGTATCCTGAAAGTTGAGCATGTGTTGATAAGAAGGAGATTGAAAGGATAAGTGAGAATTTGGATGAGGTGAAAAATAATGAAAGGCCTGAGTCTTTGAAACTTGAAGTATGTAAGCTTAGCAAATGGGTATCTGAGTTGAGAAGGGAGGGAGATGTTAGGAAGAAGGTGGTTATTAGTGATTCAGTTGAGGCTAGAAGTTCATGTAAGCAGTAAGTGGATGGGGGTAGGTTAATGGTGAGGCAATAATGTTAAGTTCTTCATGTGGGTTACTCAAATGAAGGATTTAATTATGAAATGAATGGAAAGTGGCTTGAGACTGTGGACAAAGAAAAGGATTTAGGTTCGATTATTAGCATTAATCTGAAAGTGTTGGGTTCCACATTTAAGAACAGACTTAGATGTGCAGGAGAAAATACAATGTCGAGCAACAAGGATGATTTCTGGCTTTGAAAATAAGAGCTATGATGAGAGGTTGACGGAGTTAGGATCTACAGATTTAAAAGCTATATATATATATATATATATATATATATATATATATATATATATATATATATATATATATATATATATATATATATATATATATATATATATATATATATATATATTATATATATATATATATATATATAATATATATATATATATATATATATATATATATATATATATATATATATATATATATATATATATATATATATATATATATATATATATATATATATATATATATATATATATATATATATATATATATATATATATATATAAATAATTATTTCCATTCATTTTTAGATGCATTTTGCATAAACCAGAGCTGGCGCCAAAACCCAACAAACCTCTTGAGGCTTGTATATAAGGGTAGGTATCACTTTTTAATTATTATTAGTATCCATTACACATATGTTTTATTCAATTTAAATTCACATTATTTTAAAATTTACAATTTAATTGTTGTGTGTATTCTTAAATGTGAAATGTGTCTGTTTGAACCTGTGAGAAATAATATGATTCACTTATCTTGCGAAGAATTAGATCACATAATAATTTAATACTGAAAGTGACAATCTTAAGGAAACTGAACATCTTTATAGTCCAAAAAATTTTTTTTATATTATTAAGAGTAGACCAGGATCCTGATCCTGGTTAATAAACAGAAAACAGGAGTTAAAAAATTCGTAAATTATACTTAATTAATGGTGAATTAAATTCAAAAAAATTTTTTTTTATATATATTAAGAGTAGACCAGTATCCTGATCCCGGTTAATAAACAGAGATAACAAGAGCTAAAAAATTCGCAACCCACTTCTGCTACTTTTGAACATTTTAAAACATCTACGCTTTTCACTGACTCTCTTTAATCTCTCTACTCCACTAATAAGGTTTTCTATTTGCCATTCTAAAAGGTTTATCTTTAAAACACACAGACTAAATGTTAGCTTATATTTGCTTGAAGTATTCCCACATGATGAAATAATTTTGATCATTAAATTCCTCATCCCAGTCAATTTTCATTGAGTATTGTTCGGAATATACTAAAATCACCGTTTCTGAAATCTAATATTTTTTACCCATTGACATAAACCTTCTGAGTCAAAAAGTTGTATAGAATACAATTTACAAATACAAAACTTCTATTAATTGTACTACTCAAAGAATTCCACTCAATGTCTGGAAAATTAAAATCGCCCATAATGTCTATTCCTTTTTCATTATTACAACATGACATCCTGATTTGTTTTAATGTCAACTATTAACACTGATTGAATATTGCCTTTAACATAGAGTGCCATATCACCACCTCTTCTTCCTTTACGTTGTTATAGGTAAAATGAGTATCCTTCTATTTCATAATCCTGAATTCCGTCTTAATCTATGAGCAATATAAATATTCTTGGTCTGAACATTAATAATAAATTATCTTTGAAACATAATGTCACAATACTTGCTAAGATGGAGTCTTAAAAACTGGTAATTCTGTTATGATTGTAGAAATTTTTATGTGAAGATCTTATCCATAATTTCATGGAATAGTTCTCATATCTGGGGTTGATCTGATTCCACTTTTCTTTTGGATAAGGTTGAGTCTAGGTCTAAAAGAGTAATAAACCATTCCATCCCCCACTTTAAAACTCTCTTGATCCTCCTTCTCTGCGGGGTAATATTGATTGGTACACTCTCTCTTTTCTATAGATTCTATAATGACTGGATGGTGTTCGAGAAGAATTGATCTTTCTCATTCTCGCAATTTCATCACCCTCAAATCCCAAGGAATATCTTCTTTTCACATGAACTTTTTGAGACATTTGTAAACTCTAGACTTGCATCTTGTGATACCTCCTACTTTCCAGTCACCGATGTTCTGTGGAAATCTCTATCTTCTGTTTTTTTTTTTTTTTTTTTTTTTTTTTTACACATCACCACCACTCACGGGCACAGCCCTATTCAAGGAGAGGGCACTAGAACAACAGAAGAGATAAAAACAACCCACACCTAACGCAAATTTCGCAAGGGAGCACAGACGTGGGTCTTAAAGGAATGGAGATTAAATTCAGTAGGAAACACAGAATATGGAAGAGAATTCCACAAAACAGAGGTGGCAGGAAAGGAGGAAGCACCACAGCGAACAAGCCTAAGAGGAGGAAAGGAAGATTTACAGAAGTTGTTAGAGATGTTTTTGGCAAGAGACCAGAAAGATTTATCAGTAGGAGAGTTTAGGAGCTCCGCACACCTTCTTTTAGTGAAAGCCTGTTTTGCTCGTCGAAGAATATCCCTGCAACGATTCCGAGTAGAATGAAAATTAGCAAAAATGATAGGAGGAGGAGAGTTCTTCCACTCTCGATATGAGAGGTCTCTAGCCTGAATGGCAAAAGAGCAGGCGCGATCGAACCATGGATTTTGCGGAGAAAAAGATTTAGTTGAAGAAGGAATGAACCTGCTCATCCCATCAACGATTACAGCCCCACCTTATCAGCGGAGACTGACGCGTCTTCAGAGACAAAGCAGTCCATCCAAGGATAGTTAGCTTAGAAGCAACGCAAAGCCTCCCAGTTAGCCCGATCAAAGTGCCAGAAGATACGCTTAGGGCAGGGTGGAGCAGTTGGAGAGAAAGCTTGAAAATTAAGAGTAATTAGGTTGTGGTCAGATTTAAAAATAGGTGCGAAGACAGCATATTTATAGAGAGAAGGACTAGTAGTGAAACATAAGTCAAGAGTGTTTAAGAATTGGTTTGGACGATCCGGAATGTGTATTGGTTCTTTAATCAGTTGCTCCAGATCTTTGAGAATGCTGAATGACTCGGCCTCCTCCCCTCCTGGATCAGTATGGGAGGAACCCAACCATTCATTGTTTATTCAACTTTTCCTAATGAATTTAAAAAACTCACTCTAAATCTTCTTATCTACGCCCACCAAAGGGGTCTCTTATCATTTAATTATCCTCC
>SEYY01023587.1:42500-59200 GCA_009176605.1 Armadillidium nasatum
ATATATATATAATATATATATATATATATATATATAGCAGATCCTTGACATTTTCACTGTGTATAACTTTTTATCAATAATGCAAAAAACATTGGGGCTAAGATTGTTTAGTTAAATTTTCAGTTCACAACTTGTGGTCGGTGAAATATTGAAGGGACTTTTCACTAGGCGAGATATGTCAGTAGAAGTTCTGGATTATTTCATTTTGAACCATCAGTGGAGTAGTGGTCAACACAACGGACTTCCATCTTTTGGATCCGGGTTCGATTCCTCGAAATTATAACATCATTAGCAGTTATGAAAATTATAAATAATGATTCCACGGTTTAGCATAGTGGTTATCCAAATTATAAAATTTGCACTGCGGTTTATATTCAGGATAGAACCTGGTCCATGTTGACGCTACGCCCAAGTTGTGGTCGGTGAAATATTGAAGGGACTTTTCACTAGGCGAGATATGTCAGTAGAAGTTCTGGATTATTTCATTTTGAACCATCAGTGGAGTAGTGGTCAACACAACGGACTTCCATCTTTTGGACCCGGGTTCGATTCCTCGAAATTATAACATCATTAGCAGTTATGAAAATTATAAATAATGATTCCACGGTTTATCATAGTGGTTATCAAAATTATAAAATTTGCACTGCGGTTTATATTCAGGATAGAACCTGGTCCATGTTGACGCTACGCCCAAGTTGTGGTCGGTGAAATATTGAAGGGACTTTTCACTAGGCGAGATATGTCAGTAGAAGTTCTGGATTATTTCATTTTGAACCATCAGTGGAGTAGTGGTCAACACAACGGACTTCCATCTTTTGGACCCGGGTTCGATTCCTCGAAATTATAACATCATTAGCAGTTATGAAAATTTAAATAATGATTCCACGGTTTAGCACAGTGGTTATCCAAATTATATATATATATATATATATATATATATATATATATATATATATATATATATATATATATATATATATATATATATATATATATATATATAATATATATATATATATATATATATATATATATATATATATATATATATATATATATATATATATATATATATATATATATATATATATATATATATAATACCTAAACCATCCATATACCTATCTAGCCCCTTTTTAAATTTGACAAGAGAATCATAGTCAACAATCTCTTGTGGCAAGTCATTCCAAAAATTAAAACTCTATTACTGAAAGAGTATTTTCTTAGATCGAGATTGCATGACTTCTTTTTAATTTTTTTCATGTCCTCTAGTTACTCTTCCACGATCCATTATAAAACGTTGTGCTCTCTCCAGCATATCTATGTCTTTTCTTAAATGAGGAGCCCAAAATTATGCACAATACTCTAATGCTGGCCTAACATAGCTATTATATAGCTTGCTTATAACCTCTTTGCTCTTGTAAACTACATTGCGATTAATTATACCTAACATCTTATTAGCTCTATTCCTTGCTTCCAAACATTGATCACCCACCTTTAGATTAATGCTAATAATCACATCTAAATCCTTTACTTGGTCCACACTCTCAAGCTATTCCCCAATTTATTTCATAATTAAATCCTTCATTTGAGTAATCTACAAAGAACTTTTCACTTTTACTATTAAAGTTCATTTGCCATCTCTCTGCCCAACCAAGAAACCTATCTAGATCACCTTGAAGCTTTATGCATCCATCATTATTTCTTACTAAGATAACCACTTTGGTATCATCAACAAACTTTGAAGCCTTACATTTAAGACCTTCGTCTAAATCATTTATATATATATATATATATATATATATATATATATATATATATATATATATATATATATATATATATATATATATATATATATATATATATATATATATATATATATATATATATATATATATATGAGGAACAAAAGTGGTCCCAGCACAGAACCCTGTGGGACCCCACTCTTCACTGTTTCCCTTAATGACTTATTACCATTAAGTAATACACACTGCCTTCTGTTCTTCAACCACTTTTTAATCCAATTGTATACCATTATATCTATACCACACAGCGACAACTTTTGCATCAGCCTAACATTGGGTACCTTATCAAAAGCTTTGCTAAAGTCTAAATATATGACATCAACTGGATCACCCCTGTCTATACATTCAGTAATATATTCCATAAATTCTAGTAGATTTGTCTTACATGATATATCCTTTCTAAAGCCATGCTGGGGGTTATATAGTATCTTGTTATTATCTTAAATGCTTCCCTATATGACTTTTCAGTAACTTTTCCAAACTTTTCACAACCAGAGATGTTAAACTAACTGGCCTATAGTTCCCTAAATCTTCCTTACTACCTTTTTTAAAAATATTCACCACATAAGCAGTTTTCCAGTACTCAGGTACCTCACCAAAATCAAAACATCGCTTAAAAATCAAATATAGTGTTTATATATATATATATATATATATATATATATATATATATATATATATATATATATATATATATATATATATATATATATATATATATATATATTTAATATATATAAATTTATATAAAAAAAAAAAAAAAAAAAAAATTTATATATATATATATATATATATATATATATATATATATATATATATATATATATATATATATATATATATATATATATATATATATATATATATATATATATATATATATATATATATAATATATATATATATATAAAGGTATCCAAACTCACAAACCCATTTACCGTCAACCCCCAATGACTCAAATATTGTTGTGGTGCAAGACCCCTCAAGCCATTATCCGACGAGTTCTGGCTATTTAGGTAATTTTGACAAGCCTTCAGTAATAGAGCAGTTATGTTATCTTACCTATATGGATATTTTTTATGAATCTGTATCTTATTAATATTATTCCTTTCATTTTTATCCTTAGGATATTTTTATATTTTTTATTTTAGAATCTCAAACAAACCCCCCAACTTATCATACGCAAACGCAAACGTTTTCTACAAATTTTATAGATCCCAATTACAACGTGGGGTATGGATATTCGGACTCATCAAGCAACCCACCACCGATGGCATATGTCTCTCAAGGTTACCCGGGATTTATATCACCGCAATTATTAAGCGTCTCCCCCCAGATACCCAATAACCTTTCACGTAAGTATAATAAAATATTAAATATAAATTCTTATTTTTATTTCATATATGACAAACACATTAGCTTAGTCACTCACGGATAATTTCTTCTTTGTATTTCTACGTCAAGCTTCGATTTTCGCTGGAAACGTGAGCTTATTCAGTCTGTGCCGAAGAAGGGAGAGACCTCTTCCTAACCCCTCTAACTATCGTCTCATTTCTTTAACTTCCATTATTTCTAAAGTGTAAATAGCACTTTTTATTTTTTTCCTAAAAACAAACAAAAATAAAAACAAAGAAAGTGTAAATAAAAGACAAGAATTATAAATACTATTTATTTGACAATAAAGATATATATATATATATATATAATATATATATATATATATATATATATATATATATATATATATATATATATATATATATATATATATATATATATATATATATATATATATATATATATATATATATATACTTTTTTTTTTTTTACCTTCTCACCCCCTGACCACCCCTTGTTGAGGCGGCCACACTTCGCTAATGAAGCCTCCCGCCGCAGTCGGTCTCGTCCAGAGATCTTCCAAAGAAGTGATGCCCCAGAAGATTTTGGGGCGACAGTTGGAGGGACAGAGTAAAAGAAAGTGCTTTACGGTCTCCGGGGACCTATTGCATCTGTTACAAGTGGAAGATGTTGCCTGGTTTAGATTGAAATTGTGTTTGTAATGTTGTAAGTTTGGGTGGTGCCCGCATCTCAATCTTGCTAGTGAGATTTGTAAGTGTCTTGGGAGGTTGTTGAAGTCGGGGTTTATTTCGGGAGGGGCTTTTTTAAGGATGCTGTTTGGAGGTCTGTTGATCATATATGAATGTGTTAGTTGAGTGTGTATATGTTTGGTTGTTGTGGTATTGGGGGGAGGAGGGGGGATGTGATTTAGGATCTGTTTGTAAAAGGCGCCGGTGGACGATGGAGGCTGTGTTAGTCTCTGTGGGGTAGGTTGTAGGAGAGTATTGTGACATGGGTGAGTGGGTAGACGTGTTTTTGCGTAAAATTGGGTGCCTATCATTTCGAGGTGATTCCTTATAGGTAGTATCTTGGTTTCGTTATGTAGGTGTTGTTGAGGGGTTGTGCGTGTGCAGCCGGTGATGGTGCGGAGGGCTTTATTTTGCCTTTTTTGGAGTGTCGTTAAGTTTTTGTCGGAGAGCAGAGGTGCCAGACAGGGGAGGCGTAGTTAATGGTGGGGCGTATAAATTGCTTGTAGATAGCAATTGAGGTTTGTATGTTGTTGTTTATGTCTGTGTTGGCCACTGTTTTGAGGATGTTGAGTTTTCTGTTTGCGGCTGATGTGGTATTTTGAATGTGCTTGGAGAAATTGAGGTGAGTGTCAAATGTTAGGCCGAGAATTTTTGGGGTTTTGTTGAGGGGTATGGGGTGTTGTTTAGTAGGACTTGTGGGTGGGTGTTGGATATGTGTTTGTCTGTTGTTATAAGGGTTATGGAGGATTTGTTTGGGGATGCCGTCATCCTGTTTTCTACTAGCCAAGTTTGGAGTTGTGTATATATATATATATTATATATATATATATATATATATATATATATATATATATATATATATATATATATATATATATATATAATATCATAATATATATATTATATATATGAAAAACACCACCACTCACGGGCATAACCTTCTTTAAGGAGGGGGTACACAGAATAAAAACTAAACATTCAAATACAGACCTAACGCATATCCCTTAGGTGGGCACAGACGAAAGCCTTGATGAAAGGAAGTTAAATACAGGAAGAAAAACAGATGGTGGTAGAAAGTTCCACAGAACAGAGGTGGCTGGAAAGAAGGGGGCACAACAACGGGCCAGCCTGGGTTTTCCTACATCCACACTAAAATGGTACGAAAGCAGGGTACCCCTTCTGCAACAAGGACGACGTAACGGTGGAGGAATGCAAAAGAAAAGTGGGGGATAATTTATTAATCTCATAGCTTTAGATTCAACCCTTTCCAGAAGAGAGGAGAAATCGGAGCTCTTAAAAATGTGAGAACAGCACCGCGAATAAGACCCTTATATAAGATGGACAAAGAATGTTAATGTTATTTAGAGGTGAGAAGGGAGATCCATCGAAGAAGATAAGAAAGTTAGGAGGTGTTTTTGAGAGGGATATGTGAAGAAGTTGAGTTTTTAAAGAGTTGAATTTCACAAGGTTGCTATACCCCCACTGGGAAAATCCTATCCGAGTCGGCAAGAATAGAATTGGAAAGTTGAAGACGAGAAGCAACTCTAGAGGTAAAAAAGGGAAGCAGAATTGAAATGAGTAGGAAAATCACCTGTTGACCTCGATCGACGAAAGCCATACTGGTGATCAGAGAGAGAAGATAATGAGACTCCAAATAATCCAGGAAATGAGGGTTGAGAAGAGTTTCAAAAGTTTTAGATAGAAAACAAGTGAGAGCTAGGCCACTGACCTTCCTGACATTCATATATTTCAGGATCCCATACACCCGATCACGAGTAATTACAGACGGGTAGATGGGACACCCGTAAGGAGAGGGAGTAGGAGAAGGGATGCCAGAATCGAGCAAGGTGGAGTTAGATCAGAAAAGAAAGCCGAAGAGATTAGCCTTTTCAGAGGGGGTATTACAATAAATCCATCAAAGCGGACAAGAGGAGGAAAGGTAGATTTACAGGAGTTATTAGAAATATTTTTGACAAGAGGCTTGTGAGAAGTAGTAAGATATTGGAAAAGAGCTGGAAAATCTGTTTATATATAATATATATATATATATATATATATATATATATATATATATATATATATATATATATATATATATATATATATATATATATATATATATATATATATATATATATATATATATTATGCTGTATACCGTAGCTCTGACGGTAGAACGATTGTATAACGTTCTTGAGGGAATGGTTAGATCCTAGATATATTCTACCTAGGAGAGTTTCTCTCCTCGAATAGAGCAATGCATGTGGAATGTAAATTTTTTAAAAAATTATTTTTTTTATCAATCCTTTTTTACAGCATTTACTCCCAACAACTATGTTCAGAAAAACATACAAGAGAAGAATATGGGGGGGAGAGAATCCGTAGCAGGGGTGGAACAAGTCCTCTTTGATTTACTAGAAGCCCATAGTTTCTCTACACCACCCCTATATGAAGATAATCCGCCCTATCTTCCTGTAGCACCTACAAGGACTCAAATTAAACGAAAAAAATTAAGGTATAATTGAAAATGAATCCATTAAAAAGGTAAAAAGAGTCAGGGTCCAATTTTCTTCTATTCAACAACTGTCACAACAAGCGGGGAGGATAGAGGGGGATGAACTAGTTGAAGGGGGGGGATAGAGAGAGATATACTAGTTGAAGGGGGGGTGTCATTCCGAAAATACCCGGAGAAGGGGATATCATCCCGAGAAGACCCATTGGAGGGGATGTCATCCCGAAAATACCCGGAAAGGGGATATCACCCCGGAAGACCCAGGAAGGATGTCATCCCGAAAATACCCGGAGAAGGGGATATCACCCCGAGAAGACCCATTGGAAGGGATGTCATCCCGAAAATACCCGGAGAAGGGGATATCATCCCAAGAAGGCCCATTGGAGGGGATGTCATCACGAAAATACCCGGAGAAAGGGATATCATTCCGAGAAGATCCATTGGAGGGGATGTCATCCCGAAAATACCCGGAGAAGGGGATATCATCCCGAGAAGACCCATTGGAGGGGATGTCATCACGAAAATACCCGGAGAAGGGGATATCATTCCGAGAAGATCCACAACAAGTGGGGAGGATAGAGGGGGATGAACTAGTTGAAGGGGGGGGATAGAGAGAGATATACTAGTTGAAGGGGGGGTGTCATTCCGAAAATACCCGGAGAAGGGGATATCACCCCGAGAAGACCCATTGGAGAGGATGTCATCCCGAAAATACCCGGAGAAGGGGATATCATTCCGAGAAGATCCATTGGAAAGGATGTCATCCCGAAAATACCCGGTGAAGAGGGTGTTATCCCGAGAAGACCCATTGGAGGGGAGATTGGAGGTGATTAAAAAAAAATTACGGCTTACGATTCATATTACCGTACGTTTGTGTTAAAAAAAAAATGATAAATCCACCCAAAGCCGGGAAAATTAACCCACCCCATTTCATATTAATAGATCATAACACCCACACCCACATGGGTTTCAAGTGTACAGATCAAAACCTCTCCAATAGAAAAACGAGTTTATTCAAGTTCTTAAAAATTAAAGGTGGAGTAAAAATTGAAAAAATTATAGATAAAGGAAATAAATTTTTGGGTATCAAGTATGGTGATGTATGGTATTACTAACATTAAATATTACGGCCAGCTAGATGCTGTATTCAATAACATTGCAACCAATCTCGATCCCTCTTCCAATCTGGGACCTTTAGAAAAAGGTCCATGTGCCTTCATGGAGGGAAAACCAAAAGATATCCGAGTGATTCAGACAAATGAAGATCAGGAATATGAATTTATTTCAAATCTTATGGCTGAAAAAGAGGCAAAGACATCATATGAACTGTTAATTCGTTCAAGTCCGACTGAATTGTCACATGTACGCAATTTTTTGGGAAAAAAGTATCTAGTGAAAATTAGAAATACGATGTATTTGGAAAATATAATTAACTTTAAACGAGAAATGCGGGAACCTATAATTAATAGATTCATTAGAGTTACTCCCGATAACGATAACATTCAGGAGAACTGGATAAAAAATTTATTCCATGTAAATGGAATCAACATGATAGACTTTCTATCGTGGTTCGTAATTATTGCAGATAGGAGATGTTTTAAAAAAAATACCATGGTGTTATTAGGTCCAGTAAATACGGGCAAAACACTTCTCATGAGATCCCTCCTTCAAAAGGAAAATAAGGGAAATTTTGTGAGATGTAAGGGAAAATTGTCATTCGACAATTTGACAAATAGAAATTATGCTCTATTAGAGGAGCCGGTGACTAATAAAAAGATTGTTAATGATCTGAAGTTGAATTTTTGAAGGTGCGGAAGTTGAAGTGAATGTAAAGCATCTTAATGAATCAAGAAATCTTCATCGAGTCCCCGTTTTTGTGACATCGAACCACCGCATAGAGGCTCAGCTTGATTCTGTTGTTGATAGGGAAGCTCTATTAGCGAGAATTAAAATGTTTACGTTTGAAATTCCTGTGAAAAGAGAAAATGTAAACTTTGAGAGAGAGATAAAACGTCTTCCAGATAAATATAAATTTACTAATGTTCATTAAGTGAACATTTTCATAGAGAATAGGAAGTCTATAAATGATAATATTGAGAGGATTTTAAGTGGGGAAATATAGACCTAAAATGAGACTTAAACTGAATGATAATATTAACCAATAAATATATATATATATATATATATATATATATATATATATATATATATATATATATATATATATATATATATATATATATATATATATATATATATATATATATATATATATATATATATATATATATATATATATATATATATCCATTTTTTAAAATTTACTTTGTCATTTTAACTTCCTCATTTCAATTATTAACTTACAAATTTTTCAAATTTCATTTCAAAATTTTATTCTAATTAAATCTATGTTATATTCACAATTTATTATTCATTAAACTAATCATTTTATATCTTTCAATAACTATTAGTCTGGATTTTTTATGCAATCATTTATAAAATACAATTTCGGATGAACCAAAAAATTTATAAAACACCTAAAGTCCTTTATATATGATTAAATATTACTCCATAAGAATAAATACTGAATAAGGAAAAATTATCCCATCCTCACAATTGCCTTTGATTTTATATTTTATTTATCAGTATCTAATTAATATTATTCCATATATATGAAAAAAGCCGAGAGGTCAAGCTGTTTAAGGAGGGGGGATATGATTTGCCTTTATTATTTTGGTGTGTGATTTCTGATAAATTGAAAAAAAAGTGGAAGATATCGGCCACATTAGATACGCGGCCGAAGTCCGCACACGGCGCGTCCTTTTGGCGAGAAGTCTACACTTTTATTTCTTTCTATCGTGATTCACTCAACACCGTCGACTGAACAAGTGGCGAAGCACATACCCACGCGAGATAATAAGCTCACTATAGAAGGCTTGTATTTTTGAAAATTTAAATAATTTACTTTCATTTTTTAAAATTTTTTTGGTTCAACCGACCCATTTTATTTTCATTTTATGCTTTTACCTATTAATGTGTTACGTTATTCAATTTTTACCAATTCTGCTTTATTTTAAATATTTTTTTCATGTTCAATGTTTTGTTTTTTGTTTTTCCTTCATTTTAATAAGTTTTTCTTTTATTTTTGTACATATTAGTAAACATTTGAGCTTTAAATATGTTTTTCAACCTCATTTTAATATTATATATATATATATATATATATATATATATATATATATATATATATATTATATATATATATATATATATATATATATATATATATATATATATATATATATATATAATATATATATATATATATATATATATATATATATATATATATAGATTCTATCTGAGAAATGTACTGCTTCAAATCCTAATGTAAAATCAGAGGCACTGGCATGCGAATAAATGAGAATATATATATGTGTATAAAGTAACATCTTATTTTAGGTAAAAAAATAACAAATTACAAAATAAAACTAATAATTTTAATACTAATGGTTTTCTCCAGTTGATACCCAATCACAACAACCATCATAAAGAAAATAGCGAAGTTGAAATCCCATAATGTTTCCTCTTGAAATGATTTTGCTCCAGAGTAATATTATATATATATATATATATATATATATATATATATATATATATATATATATATATATATATATATATATATATATATATAATATATATATATATATATATATATATATATATATATATATATATATATATATATATATATATATATATATATATATATATATATATATATATATATATATATATATATATATATATATATATATATATATATATATATATATATATATATATTATATATATATATATATATATATATATATATATATATACAACTAATTCTCTTGAAATTTTCAGTGTGTATAGCTTTTTTCCTGGTGAAAAATAATCCATTTCTAGCGTTTTTCTGAGTCTATAACTGCTAAAAAGTTTCTTTTTTTGGGGAAATTTGATCCTTTTCAAATAAATGGCGAGGCCAAACCACTTTTTGGAATAACTTGAAATTTGGAATGTGTATTCATAATTCTATTGGCAACGAAAACATGTAACAGACATTTGTTCCCCGAGTTATAGAAAAGATGTTATAAGCCCAAAACTGAACAACTATTGAAAAAAAATCGACCTTTTCGGTCAATAAAATTTTAAAACAAAACTATAACTACAACATTCCTTATTTCAGGAGGGTACATAGAAGAAGGATAAGGCTAAAAATTCTTCTCTATACTTTACTCAATGCGATTCGTTGGTTTCGAGATGTAGTCTCTCAAAAAAGGTCCATTTTTGATCAAATTTCAAAATTTCCAAAGTTTGAGAGGCTATATCTAGCTTCAAGCAAAAAGCATTCAATAATGCACTAAATAAAAAATGTAGCCCTGTCCCTTCTCTAAACAATATTCAAAAATATAAAAATTAATTTGGTAGCGTTTTTTTAAATAATTTTTTCTCCGAAAGGGTGCAATTTTTTTTTTTTTTAAAAAAATTTCAAGTGCTTGTTTTTTTTTTTCTAGATGTGATATGAAAAATCTGTTTCTCACCAATGCAAGAAATTGAGGATAAGATTATTCAGTTAAATTTTCAGCTCATGTGGACCAGTGGTTTGACCCCGTTATTCATTTTTTCCAACTTTGTGTCCAAATAACTTTCAAACCGTTATAGACTCAGAAAAATGCTCGAAATCAACTCAGAACTTTGGGAAAAAATGCATATTCCCTGAAAATTTCAGCTCAATCAGTCAAATAATAATAAAAAATTAAAACAAAATATAAGAAAATTAAGATATTTCTTCTTGCTTTTTCTAAAATTTTATCTTTTTTTTTTCTTTTGACTGCTCCTTTTCTGCTAGTGATTGTTCATTTTGTGTTTTGATTTTAGATGCCCCCATAAAGATTTGGTTGAAATTTTTTTACTTGTACCACCCGAAGGTCCTCTTCTAATTTTCTGACTGCAGAAGTTACATTTAACAATTTCGAGCCTATGATAATACATTGCAAAGTACTTCCATACCGCTGAAGCTAATATTTTAACCATATTGATTGAGAGTATAAAAAATAATAATTTTTAAATAATGTAGCTAAATGATTCAAGTTTGATACATAGCAATGATATAACAATGATATGGATAAATATAGGTTATATTAATAATTTTACATCTTACATTTTTTCAAACTTTGCTTTGTGGGCTTATGGGTAAAGCTGTTGAATCACAATTATAAATCAAAATTTTTTTTTTTTGAATTTTCGTACTTTTTATTAAACAAAATCTGTAATTTTTTTACATTTTTCCGGAGAAAATGCATATAATCATTATTAATGTAAGTGAATTTTGGCTATTCTACGCCTTTCTTATAATTAAATAAACCTCAATTAAATTTTTATCTAATTTTTTAACCTTAAATTTCAGTACTTTTGACCTATTTATAAATTTTAGATCACACAGGCTAGAACTCCGGCCCCGGCAAAATTTGTGTGACCCCAGCCCCAGTCTGTCCCTATTAGGGATAGAGCAATACCAAAATTTATATCTATACTGATACCAAGATTTTCAATTTAATTGATATCGTTATCAATTCTGAACTGTTAAGAAATATGAAGGCGTGAAGGAATGAGAAAGATCAATTCTTCTCGAACACCAGCCAGTCTTTATAGTATCTATATAAAAAAAGATAGTGCACCAATATCACCCCGCAGAGAAGGAAGATCAAGAAAATTTTAAAGTAAGGGGTTGGGTGGTTTATTACTCTTTTAGACCTAGACTCAATCTTATCCAAAAGAAAAGCTGAATCAGATCAACCTCAGATATGAGAACTATTCCATGAAATTATGGATAAGAACTTCACATAAAAATTTCTATAATTATAACCTAATTACCAGTTTTTGAGACTCCACTTTAGCAAGTATTGTGATATTATGTTTCAAAGATAATTTATTTTTAATATTCAGACCAAGAATATTTATATTGCTCACAGATTAAGACAGAATTCAGGAATATGAAATAGAAGGATACTCATTTTACCTATACCAACGTAGAGGAAGAAGTGGTGGAGGTGTAGCACTCTATTGTTAAAGGCAAAGGCAATATTGAATCAATGTTAATAGCTGACATTAAAACAAATCAAGATGTGGAATCTAGTGGGTAGATTATTCTTATGTATAATAAATCATATAGTATAGGATCATTTTATAGAGCTCCCGATCAGAGTCAAGTATTAGATGAAGAACTGGTGAGGGAAATCAAGGTAACGTTGTTAGGGGGAGACGTTGATAGTTTGAAAACAAAAGGGTCAGTGTATTTTTAAAATGTATAAGCGTAATCGGCGCTCGGCAAGAAACTCGCTATACTACTACACAACAAGCATTCCCAATCATACAATAAAAATTGTTTTTACACTTACACTTTGAACGGTGTGTGAATTCTATTTTCTTGTCGTTTCAAGGCTTCAGTAAGTATTTAATCAGTTAAATGGATATCAGGGTATAAAAAGGACCCGCCCGACAGTCGATTGTATGTTTAAAGGCGAAGAGTGAATTAGCATTCATCCACACCAGTGACCATTGTTATTCCAGCTTCTTATCAACTAAGTTTTTCTTCAAACACGGTAAGAAATGAAATGTACTTTCTATTTTATCTTTTTAATTTACAAATTATCATTTAAATACTATAATTAAATATTTTTCTCTTAATTTATATTAATCTCACTCAATACCTCCTATCAATGTTTTCAGACAAACAATTTTTTACTGAAAATTGTGCGCCCAGCAATTTCAAAGATAAGAAGATCAAGATTATGGAAGGAGAAAAGAGGAAGTGGTTAGTGAAGGACACTACTAATTATGATATATATAGTTCTGTAAAGGCTTAACTTAATTGGCAATAAGGGGATTTTAGTTCCACCTTAAAGTCCACTCTCTGATTGGCAAGTTTTGAGTTTCTGGGACAATTTTTCAACAAACCATTGGTATAAACTTCAATTATCAATAAACAAGTCCACAATTTAAACCCTATAATTAAAAATAACGAAAAAGAACATTAACATACAAAAATTAACACTTTAATATTTCATATTAACTTTCCACTTTTCCTATATATAATTATGAACACACAAGTACCTTATGAAGTTGCATATCTAGTGGCAATAAGGGTTTATAGAATTTTGTTTGGTCACACTTCAATGATAACTTTCGAATCTAAAACATTAAAGATGCATTAATGACAATTATACCAGTAGGAACATTAGTTTTCTATCATATGTATATATTACTATATAATTTGTACACTACCTTTATTGTAAATAATCTTAACACACCTTACCGGTAAGTACAAAGTTTGTTTTTCAGACACTGCGTTCACTATCGTTTGCAGATTTCAAGAAATGTTTTTGGTAAGGATACGATGTAATTATGAATAATGTTATAATAATTAATATGATACAAAACATATATAATTAGGTTTTAACTTTCAAAATCACCTCTGCAATAAGAAACACATTTAGTAGTCTGTGTTATATAATAAAATATTAACTGAACATAAAAAAAATAAATTTAAATAAAGATACACCAGCAAGAAAGGAGGCTAAGACTCTATCGGGTCTTCTCCTCTCAATCCTGCTGCAATCAGTCCTCTCCTTATCATCCCTCCCCACCAAGCTATGTTCCTCTAGTTCTTTCGCTTTTTAATTATTTCCTTTTCCTGTTCTGCCACTTTAATTACATCATCCAAATCTTGTAACTGTCTCTTTTTGTCTCCATGACCTTTATGTTTTCTATTTTCTAGGAAGTCACGGACAGCTATGTGAGCATCAGAGTTGAAAATCATTCTGTATATGATCGGAAACCATTCCAGAATCATAACCCATCACCGTATAAAAAGGAATATTATTAGTAGAAGTAGCTAAAGGAGCTTGATGCTGATAAAAAGGAGTGTGTGTAAAGTGTTTTGGCATGGCTGAGGATTGTGGTTCGACAGCCATACCAGTGTAAGATGTATGTGGGATATATACTCTCCCTTGAGAGGATGTTGACGGTTGTTCTAAATCTGTAACTTGATACAAACATTCAGCCACTTGATCCACTGGGACTGAGGGCTTTGGCGTTCTGTTGGTTTGGTTCACTCTCCACACAGTATTATCCTGAGGGCAATCTCCCAATAAGCCTTGTTTCTTTATCCTCTTTTGAAGTGGTCGGTGAGGGGGGAAATTCCTGAACTGTTCAAAAATTCCTTTGTTGTTAATAAGGTAATATTTCAAATAAGTTTGGTTGCCATGGAGCCCATCAGGAATGAGTTCTGAATTTAAATGTAATGACATTCCATTTAAATATTCTGTATGTGCGACTCTTATTCCTGCGTTGTGACCTGGCCTTAGGTCGTTTATAATTATAGCAGTTCAAGGCTCCATTACCATATAATAGATTTTTTCCTTCCCACCGGTATTGAGTTTTCTTAAGACTACAAAAGAGGTAATATGCCTGTAAGGAATAACGTCTCATGCGTTCTGGATTATAATCAATATGATTTTCCAAAAAATCACGGTAATCTTCTCCCCATGCTTGTATCAGTCTGGTTTGATTAAACTTGTAGAGATCTTTGACAGATGGTATGGACAGGTATACTTTACAATTGGGGTTTACTTGTAGGACATTCCGCATTATCTGATTCATCATGTCAGGTATCCGATCAATGGATAAATGAAGGCTGGGACGGAAAACAGTTGTCTCTCGCTGCTCAGGATTTTTGATGGGTGTTCTCCTCCAAGCGAAGGGAGTCAGAGCCCATATAATGATTATGTGTGTGGAGGGTTTCATCCGTCTCTGTATCTGTCCTAAACAATCTTCTAACGTTGCCCCAGATCTATATTCTGTTTGAACAAATACTCCATATTCATTCTTTAATAGGTTTCGCCCCTTCCAGAACATCTGGGTCTCAGAATCTCCCACAACTAGAAGGTTAATGTATTTCATTTTTGGTTAGTCTGTAATATAGAGAAAATAAATTAAGAACAGATAATAGACCTCACCACAATCCCGATCCTCGCACCCCAAGAAAATACTAGGCGCACAAGGACCAGCGATTTGGTGTCTTATATAAACAAATAAAAACAATATAAACAATATAAAATCAATTATGAAACAATAATCTAATTAGTTCCAAGAATAATTTCTTGTGGCAAAGCAAATAATTATTAGTGAAATCTGAAATTTGTAAGCATTTTAAGCAGCAAAGACTAATTTTATGACAGCATTTTAAATAAGCAATTTAAGGAAAGCAATTTTTATTTTACTAAAAAAATTTTTTTTTTTTTTTTTTTTTTTTAAAACAAAGCTAATCTAACTCCGGCTCCATTCAACTCCTTAAGTGTATTTGTAACCAGGGAGGGATAGTCGAGGAAAGATTATAAAAATAATATGAATTTGATTTTTTATTTACTTTATTCTTTTTACTTCGGTTTCTTCCACTCCAAGGGAGTATTCATTACATAGTCGTAGGCTGGTACTGGACCTCTTGAACGAGTAAATGGCCTGATGACTGGAGTCTCCATAACTATCCTTGGAGATTCTACAACCACAGATTCTCCAGTCTCATCCGTAGTTTGAACAATGGTTTTTTTCAGGAGTAATTCTCCTTCAAGGGAATAGGATGGAGATAGTTCTTTAATATTTCTAATAGATGAAATATTTGTTAATTGATAATTATCTTCCAAAAATCTTCGCAAGGCTCTGGGAGATTGAGTAATTTCCTCCTCCTCCAGGTCTTCCAAATATTCCTCCTCGACAATTTCTAGAACCATTTTTTCAGGTATATCCTTCTCATTTTCTATATGTGGATCTTCGCATGACCCATTTATCATGATTGAAGAATCATCCCATTCTAACTCAGGGATGGTGGGTGATTGATTTTCTGAGAATGAAAATACCTGATTTATTATTGTGTTATTCAACACCTCCACCATATCCCAACGAAAACTAGTCTTCTGGAATCCTGAAAAATCTGCAGATTTACTTTCAGAACTTGGTTCAGTGTGAGTATCCGTCACTCTCGTAGCACAACGAGAGCGATCGAAATCAGATGAAAATACAAGTGAGCAAATGTTAGAAAGAGAAATAGAAAATTGAGTGAAAGGCGAAAAAACATTGGACGATTGGTGTGGATGTTTAGTCTTGATAGGCCCTATTGGTGTTGTACTATTAACTGTAGTTGATTCTGATGTAGCAAACACTATAGGTGATATGTTTTTGGGGTGTATG
>SEYY01023588.1:0-12500 GCA_009176605.1 Armadillidium nasatum
TTTATATATCGCTCTCAAATCTTTCATCTCAAAGACATTGAAACTTTTTCTCTACCGAGCACTTATCGTCTATGTTTCACACACATACAATACAGAAGGTGAACACATACATTCAAACATTCTTATCTTTATTTCTTTCGAAATTTTTCCTTTCTTCCATACTTTTCTTAGGCCCCCCAATACTTTCATTCCTTCTACCACTCTGCTCTTTATTCCTTTTTCCGTCCCACCCTTACCTTCCACCCAACATTACTAGATATTTGAATTCATTCACCTCCTCAAGTTTCCATTCTCACACTCCTACAAACCAATTCCTCCCTCCACATTTCCTCATCCCCACCTCCAATCCTCATAACTTTATTCTTCGCTGGATTGAATTTCAATCTCGTGTTTGCACATTTCCCTTCAAACTCTCTCACAAGTATTCTCATCTTTTCTCCAGATTCTGCCACCAACACATGCCGCATCATCTGCAAAAAGTAAAGCATTCACTTCACATTCACCCTCCATATTTCTCAACGTAATACTCTTCCCTTCTCTCTCCATTTTTCTAAGTAAACCATTCATCAATAGATTAAATAACATGGAGATATTACAAATCCCTGTCTCAATCCCACTCCTATGCTAAACCAGTCCGATAGTTCTCTCTTCACCCTCACTCTTGATTTACAATTCGCATGTATATATATATATATATATATATATATATATATATATATATATATATATATATATATATATATATATATATATATATATATATATATATATATATATATATATATATATATATAGTGATGGATCGGATGTCATATTTTCTAATTTGCGGATGCGGATGCGGATGCGGATGTCGGATTTTGGAGAAGTGCGGATGCGGATGTTGAATTTTTGAAAGTGCGGATGCGGATGCGGATGTTGATTTTTGTGCGGATGTTCCGCATCCGCACATGCGGATGCGGATGCGGATGCCATCACTAATATATATATATAATGAAAAATTGTCCTTTCAGTTTATATATATATATATATATATATATATATATATATATATATATATATATATATATATATATATATATATATATATATATATATATATATATATATATATATATATATATATATATATAGAATGATTTTTCCGTATGGCTTTGTATGCTCAAATATTCCCTGCGATTCGAGTGTTAATCCTAGCTGTATAAATGGAACAAGTACTACAATGGGAAACTGATATTTTTGAAGTAGGATTTCTAGCAATTTTCAAAGCAAGGCAAAGAAAAATAGTTATTAGAATCGATTTAAATAAAGATTATTATATAGAGGTAAATATTTTCCTTTTTCTGTATATATATATATATATATATATATATATATATATATATATATATATATATATATATATATATATATATATATATATATATATATATATATATATATATATATATATATACCCTCTGGTGGGCAAAGGCCAGAGGCCTGCAAATTTCCACCAGAGTTGAGAAAATATCGAAAATCTTGTCGTTAATACCTGACATAGGCCAATGCACAGCGTTTAAAAGTGTGCAAGGTAAAGGAAGTTGGAAAAACGGTAAAAAGGAAGTGTGTTCCAGAATTTGCAAGTATATTACATGTAAGATTAAGCATAACGGTTAAGTCTGGTGTCGAGGAGTTGAACAGAGAAAGAATGACACTGAGATGAAAATCATGTCGTACGAGCAATTCTCACTGGAGGAGGCATGCTTCGTGAGAGTTCATGAAAGCAATGTCCGTTGTAATAGCGTTAGTATAGAGAGAGTGATGCTACAATTCGAAGGGCAGAAAGAGATTGAAGAGAGTTAATAAGATCAAAAGACGAAAAGCCATAGACTCCACCTATTCGAGAAGAGGTGTACGTGTAGAACCACCTCCAATGTATGAGGCGTACTCCATACTGGTGAGAACAACACCCTTATAAACAAAAAGCAACTGGGGTAGCGTAAAAAAATCACCAAGTCACCTCAGAACACCCAACCTCTTTGAAACTTGTTTAGAAAGGGAAGCAATGTGATCCTTATAAGAAAGATCACGAGAAACAGAAACACTGAGAATAATGAGAACAGATGAGGGCTTGAGTCGAGTGTTTTCGGTGAAAATGTCATAGATATGTGGAAGCTTGTGTCAGGTAGAGAGATATAGGAATAGAATTTTTGAGGTATTAAAAACGACCATGTATTCTCTGCCCAAATTCGAAATACGAGAAAGATCAAAGATCATTTGGTCCAAGGCCACTCTCCTTGCCTCATTTAATTTTTGTTAGGAGGAGAGTCTTTCAAACTGAAAGAGTAGTGAGAGTGGAGTCATCAGCATATTAATGGATAGGGGATGAAGTAATAGAGAGAAGGTCATTAATGAAAAGTAGAAAAAGATTTGGGGATAAGACAGATCCCTGAGTAACACCACTATTTATAGATTGAAAGTAAGAACGTTTGCCTTCTACAACAGTTGCTATAGAACAACCGGAAAGGAAATCAGAGAGAAGATCAAAGAGAGAGAAGGATAAATTCCGAAAGAGGGATGATTAGAAATCAAAGTTTTGTGTTAGACTCTATCGAAAGCTTTCGATATGTCTAGCGCCATA
Source organism: Armadillidium nasatum (assembly GCA_009176605.1). Lineage (NCBI taxonomy): Eukaryota > Metazoa > Arthropoda > Malacostraca > Isopoda > Armadillidiidae > Armadillidium > Armadillidium nasatum. The sequence goes on from SEYY01023588.1 coordinate 2,621, forward strand.
GCCCGAAACACCGAAGATCGGATGACCAAGAATGAGAAATTAGGAAAAGAAGATCACCTGCTGAGTGTTCTTTACGTAAGCCATACCGGCAATCAGAGATAAGAATAGAAGAATTGAGGTGGTTCCAAATCTTCCTGTTTATGATAGATTCGAAAACTTTAAAAGGGTACGCTCCAACCGGGAAATGAAGAGATCTAAGAATATGAAAAGAGATTGGTTTTAAAGTCAGGAGTTAAAATTCATAGCAACAAAAAATTCTATGTTTTTTATTGGGGGTTGTCCACACAGTTTCCATTTTAACTTTTCTTACTAAATCCTTTATAAAATATATAATATTTTTTTTTTCCTTTTTGAAGCATATGTAGGAGTTGAAAGGGAACAAATTATATAACATCGTTAATGATTTTTTACAGAAAAAAAACAAAGAATTTATATATTAATTTGAAATTAGACTTCAAATTTATATTGAGAAGGAAAAATAGAAGGATGTGATACTCAATTATTTTTTTTTTTTTCCTTTACTTAAAAAAAGATGTACAAAATAAAAAAAAAAAACTTTATGAAAAAGTGGGAACTTTATACATTGTTGAAAGTAAAAAAAAATAAAAAAAAAATATATAGGGGCAAGATTTGGGAGTATTCTTCTACTTCCACTGCTGAGATTTCTTCCTTTTCTGTATATTTTACAATCTAAAATGGTTGAGCCAAGTCTGAAAGAAATATTATAGACTAATTTTTTTCCTTGACTCATAAATAAAACTTGATTTAAAAATCCAATTTTAAAAATATATTTTTAATTAAATTGTAGAAAAATATAAAATTGGATTCCCCTTCTCTTTTACTCATATATTACTAATAGAGTATAAAAAGGTAAATTCTTCTAGTTCTATCACCTAAAAACTAGATTAAATTTTTACTAACCCTTATTAATGTGAGCATTGTAGATCCAAAATTTTCTGCTGTTGATGTTCTTCTGGGTTTTGGCTTTGGCCTCTGGTTCTATGTTAATCTTCAAGACGCTCATTGCTCAAAAAAAATTAAAAAAAAAATTAGTAAAAAAGTATAAAATACTTTTTATTTTTCAGTGGCCACTGTTGTTGTTTATCTTTTAGATTTATATAAAAATGGCAAATTATGGCAGAACACAAGACATGGGGTCTTTGCTTCATAGATGTAATATGTGGTCTGCTATAAAGCCCAAAGAATTTAGCAGAAACAAAACCACACCTTGAATTTTCTGCTTGCTCCAGTAGTTATTTTTTAGGGAGTGGTTGGGAAAACATAGTCCAAAATTATTTTTGCTACAATTTCATTTTTTAATTTAAATATATATTTGATTTTAAATTAGATTTATAAATCAAATTTTATTTAACAAAAAAATATTATAATGTAATAAAATGGCCAATAAAAAATTAAAACTAAAATATAAATTTATATAATATACATTTTTAATATAAAAAAAGAAAGAGAGAAAAAAATAAATTTTTAATTCTCTTTTTTTTATAAATGTTTTGGTGGTTTGGCACTTTCCAGAAGTCACGGGAAAGTTTGAAATTTTCATTTTTTGGCAAATTTTAATTTTCAAGTGAATGTTTTTATATGAACAACAAATGCTTTTAAGGATTAAACTTCATGAATATCTTCCTCTAACTGTCTCTAATTCATATGGAGGGTTTGAGAAACATCTATAGACTCGTTTTGTTAAGCAAATTTTTTTGAAAAAGGATATTTCGAGAAAATCGCAGAATGTCAAATCTCTTATTGTTGTCAATGAACAATATTCCATGTTTGAGTGGTCATATCTCAGTAACCATTTTTAATCATCAAAAACTAATTAAATATATTCAGAATTTTATTATAGGGGACAAAAATAATATTTTCAATTATTTTTATTACAACAAAAATATTCCGTTAAATAAAAATCAAATTTCTACTTTGTTGAACACCATCTCTCTTCTAGACTTCATGTCTTATTCTTACCTGAAACTCAGGTGTTTGAGTGCTCTGAGAGCAAACCCTACAGTTCTCTCCTACTGTCTATATCCTCAATTTACATCCAAAGGGGAATTTTGCCCATATGTTTGCAATGATGTTGTCTGCTCATGTGTGTAATTTGGAGTTCTCTGAATTCTCTACTTTAATTTATATTTCATCTCTGAATCGTGCAAAATCTATTCTCCATAACACCAAAAACCCATTTCTCCGTTTAAAATGCAAAAATCTTTCTTCTTCTTCTTCTTCTTCATACCCTTCCAGGCATTTTGAAAAAAATGTCATCTATAACTTTGATTCTTCCTCTTTCCCACCTTTATTATCTTGTGACACTACAACTGCCGTTTTACCTTTCTATAAAGCTGAATTCTTCTCTCAAACCTTTGACCCTAATTCAACCTTAGCCGATTCAGGTGCTGTTCCTACTCTCTCAACCTTCTCCAACTCATTTATGCCTAAAATTGAAATTTTTTTTAAAGACATCATTTCCTCTTTCTCTAAACTTAACATTAAGAGAACGTACGGTCCTGATGGTATCATCCCTGTGGTTTTAAAAACTTGTGCTCACGAGCTTGGTCTCTGCTTTGGTAAACGATTTATTCTATGCCTTTCTGCTCTAACCTTCCCTTCTTGCTGGAAACGTGGCTCATTCAGCCAGTGCCGAAGAAGGAGGATCCCTCTCAACCTTTTAACTACCATCCCATTTCTTTAACCTCCGTTCTTTCTAAAATTTTCGAATCTATCCTTAATCTCAATTCTCCTAATCTTATCTCTGATCGTCAGTATAGCTGGTGATCTTCCTTCCCTTCTCTCTGACTCATGGTCCTCCGCTCTCTGGCATTTCGGTGAATCTTTGTTTTTGCTCTGGACATGTCAAAAGATTTCGATATAGTCCGGCACAAAACCCTGATTTCCAAACTTCCCTCACGGTGGCCTTCTCTCTGATTCTCTTTATGATACTTCTCAGACAGCAGCTGTTATAGACGGCCACCGTTCATCCTTTAAATCTATTAATGATCTTCTCTCTATTACTTCATTTCCTATCCACTCCTATGAAAATGACTCCACCCTTCATTAATCTTTTCATTTTGAAAGGCTCTCCTCCAAACAGCAATAAATAGTCGCAAGAAAAGTAGACTTGCAGTAACTGACCTTTAATCTATCTCGCATTTCAAATTCGGACAGAGAAACATGGTCGTTTCAATGCCACCAAAACTCAATTCATCCATCTCTCTACTCGACACAATCTTTCCCACAAATACGATATCTTCTTCGAAAACACAACTAAAACATTCATCTCTCCTTAATATTCTTGGTTTTTTTTTTTCTCGTGATCTTTCTTGGAAAGATCACATTACTTCTATTCCTAAACAAGCTTCTAAGAGGTTAGGTGTTCTATTGCGCCTTCGGAATTTCTTCACTCCACCCCAGTGCTTGCTCTTTATAGGGGTGTTGTTTGATCCTTTATGGATACGCCTCACACATCCCTGGTGGTTTCACTCACACAGCTCTTCTGGAAAAAGTGGAATCTATGGTTTTTCGTCTTATAAATCTCCTTTACTGACTAATTCTCACAAATATCTTTCTGTACGTCGAATTGTTGCGTCAGTTTCTCAATACTCCGCTATTACAATGGACACTGCTATTCCAAACTCTTTTGTCACAACACTTCTCCATTGAGAACGGCTCGTGCGAAATGTCTTTCTACACAATCTCATCCTCTTTCTGTTCAACTCCCAGAATAAATATTTAACTGCCATGTTTAATCTTACATGTACTCTACTGGTAAAGTCTGGTACACACTTTCTTCATCTATTTCCCAACTTCCTTTGACTTACACACTTTCACTCGCCGTGTATCAGGACATGTCGACCTTTAATTTGACCAGGTTTCAGATTTTCTCTGGCATTTGCCCACCAGATGTGAAATATATATATATATATATATATATATATATATTATATATATATATATATATATATATATATATATATATATATATATATATATATATATATATAAAGGGGTTTCTTACCTAAATGGCATAGGTGTCATGCATAGGAATTGGCAGATGACTTTTCTATATAATGCTGCGGTAAATGCAAAGATCATTTATAGTCGGAATACGGTTATAGCCATAAAGGAAAGATCTACCTTTTTATATAAACTAATCTTGTCACCAACACTATAGGTACTTGTTAGCTTAAGATATATATAAAGAAGTGTCTATTTTAACACTAGTTAAGGATTTATAATGGATTCACAGGTTCGTTCGATATGCCTAGGCACCTTCTTCAGAAATAAATATTTAAAAGAAGATTAATATATTTGATACATAACAAAATTTTATTAAAGGAAAGAATACATGAACAGCAATCTATGAATGGGAGATATATTTAAACTACGCCATTGATTTATTATTATTATTATTATTATTATTATTATTATTATTATTATTATTATTATTATTATTATTATTATTATTATTTATTATTATTATTATTATTATTATTATTATATTATTATTATTATTATTATTATTATTATTATTATTTGGATTTACAAAAAATCGTAGTACAGAAGATGCCCTAACTCTCCTTACAGAAAACATATACAGAGCACTAAACGATAAGCAAACATGCATACTATTACTGTTAGACTTCTCAAAAGCATTTGATGTCGTTCCGCACAACTTACTCTACAAAAATTAAATAGGCTTGGTGTTTCAAAAGACTCCTTAAACTGGTTCCAGTCATATTTATCTGGTAGAACACAATACGTCAAGTTAGGAGATGTCTCATCCTCTCTCGCTCCAATTTCTCAAGGAGTGCCTCAAGGATCTATTTTGGGTCCACTATTCTTTAACATATATACTAATGACTTCCAAAATTGTCATAATTCTTTACATTCACAATACGCTGATGATACGCAATACTAATAACAGACCGTAATATAGATACACTAAACACAAAAGTAAATAATGTATTAGAAAATATTGTAACATGGGTAGAGGCAAACAGGCTTTCCCTTAACCTACAAAAAACACAATACTTAATATTGACAAACATTAAAAGTCCTATCAATTTGCATGTCATGGCAAAAGGTACAACCATAAATAGAACTACATCTGCAAAATTATTAGGTGTTATTTTCGATGAGAAACTTTCCTTTAAAAACCACATAAATAGTCTTATTAGCAAACTTGCATATGCTACTTATGCATTCCTAAAGATAAGAAACTCTATTCCAAAATATGTCCCAAAAAACTTATATTACAGTCTTGTTTACCCTCACCTACTATACAACCTACCAGTTTGGGGAAGTGCAAGTGAATATCTGCTACAACCCTTAATAAAACTGCATAAAAAAATAATTCGTATAATATCTGGATCACGTAATTACTATGAACATACAAGCCCACTTTTCAAACAATTATCCATACTCAAACTGCAAGACATGCTCACTCTTACAATGACTACCCAAATATTCAAAATCATAAACGGATTGTCAAATAATTTACTGTCAAATTTAATCATGAATAACCAAAATGTAAGAAGACTAAATTTGCGCAGCACACGCTCACATACACTATGCAAAACAAAGTACACAATAACAAAATCTCGGAGAGCTATATCATATAATGGCATTGAAAAATGGAATAATCTTCCAAAAAACATTCAGAAACTAGCAACACTTCCCACATTCCGTAAACATGTCAAAAATCACCTGCTATCAAAATATTAAAATACCCGACCTAACACACTAACTCAAAATCACAAAATTCATTATCACTATTATATTAACAAATTTTAGTATTATTACGGTTCATATTTTTATAAATATCGTCATTATCATTTTCGAAATTAATATTAATATTATTATTGAATTTATCATTATTAGTTAGAATTATTGTTATTATTTTTATTATTATTATTATTATTATTATTATTATTATTATTATTATTATTATTATTATTATTATTATTATTATTATTATTATTATTATTATTATTATATTCTTATTGTTTTTATTATTAGTATTGTTACCATTATTATTATTATTATTATTATTATTATTATTATCATTTTTCAGTAACATTATTGTTGATTACTGATATTTATTATTATTTTTATTACTGTTCTTACCATCATTATTATAAGTTATTATTATTATTTTTATTATTATTACTATTATTATTGATATTATTACTAATATAATTATTTTATTACTATTATAATCAATCCTTATCTCTGTAATAATTATTAGCTTACAGTTATCTCAGTACTAAGATTGTTTTAGTAATTTTTTCTTTTTTTTATCTATTGTTTAGTTTAAGATTACGACTATAAAATTATGTTAAAATTAATTGTTATAAAATTTACAATATTCAAAACTTGTAATATTATATAATGTATGGTATCATGTATAAATTTAATGGGCTCAAAGGACGATGTCGTCTCCCCAGAAGCCCATTTCAGTTTAGTATCCAAACATGTAAAGTACACGATATTTGCATTTGTAAATTTGTAACTGAAAAAATGAATAAAGATTAAAGATTAAAGATTATTATTATTATTATTTTTATTATCATTATTATTTTTATTATTATTATTAGAAGTAGTAGTAGTAGTATTAGTAGTAGTAGAAGACTTCCGCTGGTACATCGGGATTTCAGAGGCAACTAAGTAAAATACTTTATAAAAATGAATTTGTATTCTATTTTCCATTTCATGACCTAACTACGATTCCTTGTCTAATTTAGACAAAGCTTTCAGACATTAGGTCAGCTAAATGATAATTGCATATATATATATATATATATATATATATATATATATATTATATAATATTATATATATATATATATAATATATATATATATATATATATATATATATATATATATAATATATATATATATATATATATATATATATATATATATATATATATATATATATATATATATATATATATATATATATATATATATATATATATATATATATATATATATATATATATATATATATATATATAGTCAGTGATGTGGGAATTCAAATCCGGATTCGGGGATTCTTTTTAATGAATTTGCATTCTGATTCGGAGGTTCTGGATTCTGATTCAAATTCGGGAAATTCCAAAAATCAGCTGTATTCGGGTTCGAATGTTCTGGAAACGGATTCAACTCGGATTCTGATTCTGATGCGAAATTGCCAGATTAGCCCATCACTGATCACACACACACACACACACATATATATATAATATATATATATATATATATATATATATATATATATATATATTATATATATATATATATATATATATATATATATATATATATATATTATATATATATATATATATATATATATATATATATAATATATATATATATAATTAATATTATATATATATATATATATATATATATATTTAATATATATTATATATATATATATATTATTATATATATAATATATATATATATATATATATAATATATTATATATATATTATATATATATATATATATAATATATATATATATATATATATATATATATATATATATATATTATATATATATATATATTATATATATATATATATATATATATATATATATATATATATATATATATATATATATATATATATATATATATATATATATATATATATATATATATATATATATATATATATATATATATATATATATATATATATATATATATATATATATATATATATATATATATATATATATATATATATATATATATATATATATATATATATATATATATATATATATATATATATATATATATATATATTTTATATATATATATATATATATATATATATATATATATATATATATATATATATATATATATATATATATATATATATATATATATAACTATATATATATATATATATATAGTTAATTTAATATTTTGAAAATATTTAATTTAATTTTTTAAATAATTTTGGTAAATTAAATCACTGAGGAATGACAGATAAAGAATTTATATTCCAAATCCTTATTGATGTCTAAGTAATAATTACCTTCATTTATTTTTCTTTTGGAAGGTAAAGAAAATTCCATGAAGAAGAAACATATATTTCATCCTTGAGGAAAAGATCTGATTATATCAATTCAAATTTAAAACATTTCACATTTATTTTTTCCTGTGAAATGAAGTCAGAAGTCTGAATAATTTTAGGATTAGCAGTTATGGGAATGATTTTTGGCTTCTCGCAATACAAAAAGAAATGCTGATTCAAACTTTTTAATTTTCATTTAACCATTGGCAAATAAATTTCATGGCAAGTTTTAAAAGCATTGTGAGGATATATATATATATATATATATATATATATATATATATATATATATATATATATATATATATATATATTATATATATATATATATATATATATATATATATATATATATATATATATATATATATATATATATATATATATATATATATATATATATATATATATATATATATTTATATATATATATATATATATATATATATATATATATATATATATATATATATATATATATATATATATATATATATATATATATGTGTGTGTGTGTGTGTGTGTGTGTGTTTTGTTTGTTTTGTGTATGAGGAAAGCAATTAATAACCATAAAATTTAAACTCTGCTACATTTTAGAATATTCTATAGAAGATCAAACCCAGCAAAGACACAGTAAATATCTTTTTTTTTTATAAATCGAATTAAGAATTTAATACAAAAGAACAAGAAATAAATATGAATAAAGTCAACAAATGCAAAATTCATTTACTCTAATTACCATTGTAATTCAAATTCTATTTATTTTTGACTTCTTTTATGCATTGTTGAACTTGAAATTGTTGTTGAACTTGGAATTGTTGTTGCACTTGGAATTATTGTTGAACTTGGAATTGTTGTTGCACTTGGAATTGTTGTTGAACTTGGAATTATTGTTGAACTTGGAATTGTTGTTGAACTTGGAATTGTTGTTGAACTTGGAATTGTTGTTGCACTTGGAATTTTTGTTGAACTTGGAATTGTTGTTGAACTGAACTTTGAATTGTTGTTGAACTTGGAATTATTGTTGAACTTTGAATTGTTGTTGAACTTGGAATTATTGTTGCACTTGGAATTGTTGTTGAACTTGGAATTGTTGTTGAACTTGGAATTGTTGTTGAACTTGGAATTGTTGTTGAACTTGGAATTGTTGTTGCACTTGGAATTGTTGTTGAACTTGAAATTATTGTTGAACTCTGAACTGTTGTTGAACTTGGAATTGTTGTTGAACTTGGAATTATTGTTGAACTTGGAATTATTGTTGAACTTGGAATTGTAGTTGAACTTGGAATTGTTGTTGAACTCTGAACTGTTGTTGAACTTGGAATTGTTGTTGAACTTGGAATTGTTGTTGAACTTGGAATTGTTGTTGAACTTGGAATTGTTGTTGAACTTGGAATTGATGTTGAACTTGGAATTGTTTTTGAACTTGGAATTATTGTTGAACTTGGAATTGTTGTTGAACTTGGAATTATTGTTGAACTTTGAATTGTTGTTGAACTTGGAATTATTGTTGAACTTTGAATTGTTGTTGAACTTGGAATTGTTGAACTCTGAACTGTTGTTGAACTTGGAATTGTTGTTGAACTCTGAACTGTTGTTGAACTTGGAATTATTGTTGCACTTGGAATTGTTGTTGAACTTGGAATTGTTGTTGCACTTGGAATTGTTGTTGAACTTGGAATTGTTGTTGAACTCTGAACTGTTGTTGAACTTGGAATTATTGTTGAACTTGGAATTGTTGTTGAACTTGGAATTGTTGTT
>SEYY01023588.1:25000-46701 GCA_009176605.1 Armadillidium nasatum
TTGTATTTATATTAATGAAAATCTAAGGTATAAGTGGTTTATATAAAATGAGCTACGGTCTATTGGTGTCTACTTTAACTATTTCAATGCTCTCATCTATGTGATCGTAAATAGTCTATGTCATTAGAAGGGTTGTGCTTATGTGAGGCTTTAAGTTTTTGAATTTTCAACGCAATTATCGTATTTCTTATCAAGATCATATGTCCTGTGAAAATACATTTAAGTATCTAGAAAAATATAAAATGAAAGGTAAATTCAAATTTCCTTGCAGATTTTTTTTTTTTTTTTTAACACTCTATTATTATTATTATTATTATTATTATTATTATTATTATTATTATTATTATTATTATTATTATTATTATTATTATTATTATTATTATTATTATTATATTATTATTATTATTATTATTATTATCATTATTATTATTATTATTTTTATTACTTAAATTATGTTGCCTGTAACTGCTCAAATAAATCTAAAAGAATTTCAATAAAAAAATATTTTTCTTAGCGTTTTTAAAATCTTTGCTCTAAAAGTATTAACTTTAACCTGTCATACTGTGCAAACATTTCTTCTACAAATACGTTCAAAAATATATGAGGTGGAACTTGGAAGGTGTTTAGTCTTCATTATATATCTTTAATAAGTAGAACCTTCTGTTGATAAATTTTTTGATTTTGAAAAATGGATGGTCAAACAAGTTTTGTCATTTTACCCATGATCTCAATCAGAATCTATGAAGAGTAGTAACACTTAAAACTGATAAGAAGCCGTAAAAAGATAGGGGAAATTTCTAGTTTGGTATTAGTCTTTAAAAATTAGTTATTTATTTTTATTGATATTATAAAAAAAATTTAGGTTCAAAATGTCTTTAAGAGTTTTAGTAGGATGTAAAAGAGTTATTGATTATGCTGTAAAGGTTAGTATTCATAGTTTCTTCATATTTAGGCACGACCTATATGTCCGACCTAGTAACATTTTAATTAAGATGAACAGATGTATGAATTAGATAATTTTTACATTGGTATTGGCTCTAAATATTAGGCAACATATGTAATTTGTATTTCCTGTGGAACATAATTATAAATACAGTATATAAGCCTTGACCTGTATCTTAATAAAACATAATTTTCTTAACTAAATATACCATTATTAAAAGTGTTGATATCAGTATTTTGTTATTTACTAAGGGTTAAGCAGATTATTTTCAAATAATTTTTTAACCTTCTTTTTCAGAGAATATTCAAAAGTTGAGAAATTTTTATAAATATTAATTTTTAACTTGATTTAGCATAGTCTAGATTAGGGATGGAGCGATACCAAAATTTTTACCGATACCTAAAAATTACCAGATACCGATACTAATACCGATACTGGTATCGGTATCGGAAAATATGCCGATACTACTACCGATACCGATACTTTACTCTTATCCAAAAATTTTGCCGATACTTGCCGATACCGATACCGATACTTCACTCCATCCCTAGTCTAGATCATTAATTAACTAAATTTATTTCAAAATAACTTAAATTATGCCTAGAAAATAAATAAAAACAACTGTATAGGTTCTTGTGGTCAATATCTCCTTCCCCCTAGAGTATCACTTTCCTCCATTTACCATTATAGGCTCTAAATGGTAATAGTCAAGCAAAAGCAGCTAGTCAGAATTTTATTCATATCGAGAAATATAAACAGGAACTGTTTTAATTTATGAAAAGTATAAAAAAAAGTCAACAAGTAAATTTTTAAATACCAATATTCAGTATTAAAAAATTGCACTATTATTGCATGGGATGGTCACCATTTTTGATTTCGGAATGGATGATTAATATTCTTATTTATTTACAAAAAGAGATTTCTAATTATAAATAAAAGTCAGAGTTATTCCCCTGAAGTAAATTATTTATATATAATATATATAATATATATATATATATATATATATATATATATATATATATATATATATATATATATATATATTATATATATATATTATTGAAATGAATGGCACAAAAGTTTTATTATACTTAAAAGATTTATTGTGGAGCAGAAATTATTAGAAAAGTAGTTTAATAGTTTACATATAAAAAGCATTGATTTTTATTAGCATAAATATGTTACTTGTAAAAAATAAACAAACCTATATTTTTGACTTTTAAAAAACAAACTTATACAAATGTTTTTTCCATCCTGTTTCTAGCCATTTTCAAATAACCAGAAAATTTTACAAAATAGTTAATATTCTAGTTTTTATAAAAAAAAATTTGTTATTTAGTTCAAATTTTTATACCTTTGTTAATATTTTGCTCAAATTCTTATATGTTTATTAATATTTAGCTCAAATTTTTACACATTTTTTAATATTTTGCACAAATTTTTACATATTTGTTATGTAAATTTAAACTCCACTAATATTTGTTTTATTTATTTTAGATAAGAGTAAAGCCAGATAAAACTGGTGTTGTAACAGATGGTGTCAAACACTCTATGAATCCATTTGATGAAATTGCTATTGAAGAAGCTGTACGCCTAAAAGAGAAAAAGTTAGCACCAAGATGTCTTGGCAGTGTCATGTGGACCAACTCAGTCTCAGGTTAAATTTCAATTTCTTTTTGCGTTATGACTACTACTACTACTACTAATAATAATAATAATAATAAATATTAATCAAAAAGGAGTTGTTAGTAGATTGAAATTTGAGAGCACAAAGAAAGATTATTCAAGCCATTTGCAAGGTGAGAAGAGTTTTGAGCTTGCATTTGAAAAGGATGACAAGTTAAAATAAACTTAGGAGAATTCAAAAGTGAATAAATATTATAAGGGTGAAGGCAGTATATAAATATTCCATTTACTCCACAAAATCTTTCTTTAGAGTTACTGTCTCATTTATTGTCTTCAAATATTTACATCATTATTAAAACTGTTTACTAAGATCGAGGGCAATGTAGGATAATGAGAGAGAAAGAATTTTGGAGTGTAGAAACTAGGATTGAAATGAAGATAAAATTAAGCAAACTGTATTATAGGCCTAGTTTGTTTATATATATATATATATATATATATATATATATATATATATATATATATATATATATATATATATATATATATATATATATATATATATATATATATATATATATATATATATATATATTTATATATATATATATATATTGAGCAGAGGCTTTCAAGACTTATCAGCTAATAATAATAAGCTTCTTGAATTTTAAGCTGAAACTTAGTCATAAATAAAGAAATGCAAAGAGAAAAATTGATATTAATGAAAAAGCAAAAGAAAATTTTTCTTAAGAAAAATACAATTTTATTTAGAATTTACATACCATAGGATGTATTACAATATATGCAAAATCAGTTTAGAGATTAAGGAAAGAGAAAACATTGTATTCTATATAAATGATGGCTGCATGAATGAAATAGTATCTATTAGATAACCAAGATGTCTTTGTATGAATGCTTTGGGAATGTTCACAGATAATAAAAGAAAACAAATGTCATTCATAAAGGATAAAATTTAGTTTTTTAAGATATTAACCAATTCTTTACATTTTGTCCGTATTTGTGAATTTAAAGGAAAATGAAGCACGTTTATCGTGATTGAAATGTAGAGAATTGATAATATCCCAATATTAAACTTTATTTCCTTTTATTAAGACGATGACTGGGAAAGGGCATCAATCATTTAGTATGGTAATATAAGTTCTTTGTTTTTGAACCGTTTACAGTGGTGCTGAATAAAAAATATGACTAGCATTCATGAACATTGTTAAAAATATAATTATTTTATAAGAATTTTCATCAAAGTTTATAAATTTCATTTTCTTATATTTTTTGCATCAATTTTAATTTTAAATTTACATCGATACTTGTTAAACACCCATTTACATTAAAACATGATTTGTTTACAAAATTAGTTCACATTTATCACTGTAATTTTATAGATGATAAACGTTTATTTTTATTTTCTTTACATTGTTAACAGGAAACTATTCGTACTGCATTGGCTATGGGTGCCGACAGAGGGCTTCATGTAGAAGTTGATGCTAAAGAGGCGGAAACCCTTTCTCCTAGCCATGTTTCAAAGATTTTGGCAGAGGTTGCAAAGAAAGAGAACATAAATTTAATTATTTTAGGCAAACAAGCTATTGATGATGATTCAAATGCCACTGCCCAAATGACTGCTGCCAGACTCAATTGGCCGCAAGCTACCTTTGCTTCCAAGGTATTTACTTAATGGGTATTTGATAAATTTTTCAACACTATTAACAATTTAAGATTTTAAACGTTTCTGTATCCTGAAATTATGTACTTTTTTTGTCTTTACTGTGTTTACATGTATTAATAATTCCTTATATCAAAATATATTGTGATGTCATGCTGTTGATTATTGCAAATTTAGTGTTTAGATGCTAAACAGATCTTCATGCGTTTCTACTGATTGAAAATCAGCCTATGTGCGTGGCATCATCAAATTTTCTAGTGACTGTCAAGTTATCATTTTGGCTTTAATATTTGCTTTTAATGGAACCTTTTGTTACTCTACTACTCAGAATTTGAAGACGTGATTTTATCTTTAATTTTTGATTTCATCAGTTTCTGTTAAACAAAAAAACAAAAAATATGCAGTCCCTACCATATTTTGTGTTTTTGTTTACTTTTTAAGTAGTAGTTTTTCTCATTTTTAAATTGGGGACCCCAAGAACTGTATATATCCTTTTAGTGCCAAAAATTTTCCTCAAACTATGCTTTTCTTTAAATAATTAAGTTGAATGTAACAACATATTGTTGAGGAAGTGTAATTTTGAATAAGTAAAAAAAAATTTTTTTTTTTTAAAAGGTTGAAGTTAAAAATGATAAATTGGAAGTTATACGCGAAGTTGATGGTGGATTAGAAACTATAGAAGTTAAGTTACCAGCTGTAGTTTCAGCCGATTTGAGACTTAATGAACCAAGATACGCAACATTGCCAAATATTATGGTAAGTTGATTTTGAAAGAATGCATTTATAAAAATTTTTACATTGTTTTAATACATACTTTTATTGGCCATAACTCTTCATTTTTAAGGTTAAATGCCAAGTTTTATAGTAGATTTTTTTTTTGTAAAGAAAGCCAAAAAGAAGAAAATTGATAAAATGAAGCCATCCGACCTAGGAGTAGAACTCACAAAGCACTTTGATGTACTTGAAGTTTCTGAACCACCGCAAAGAGAGGGAGGCGTTAAAGTTGAAGATGTTGATACATTGATAGCCAAACTAAAGGAAGTTGGTCGCATATAACGCAGTAAAAATCCGACATGAATTTTTTTTCTATGTGGTTGCATTGAAAAATTCAAATGTAATTAGTCCATTTATTTTGTAAATTTGAAGCTAAAATTTTTTTATTGTTGAATAAAATATTAAAAGAAAAGTTTTTTTTACTTTTCCAAGATTTTTCTAAATTACCCTAAAACACATTTTTGCATAATTATGTAGATTCATGGTTTTAAAAAGAAGTAACTATCAATTTTTAGAGTTTCCCAATTCACCGACGACATGTATGGGAAAGTATTCCCGCGATTAACTAAGACAGTACGAATAATCAAAAATTTTGGAACAACACTTTCATACATAATGGCAATTAGGGAGGAGGTATTTTCTTTTTTTTTAATAGCAAATTTTCTGGTTTGAATAATTCTTAAAGTATGCTGTATTTTGACTTCAAAAGTCAACACAAATACATTATAAAGACAGACAAGTAAGATGTAAAAGACACTGAATAATATTTAAGTAAATCTTTAATCTCAACGTCAGTATTAGGAAATGCGGAACCATTTCTACTTTGCTCTGACGTAATTTCTCAAACTTTTCATCCGTAAATACTGATGCAAAGGTGTTAAAATCACCGACATTCTTAATCATTTATCCCAATAGGACTAATCTCCCGTTATTATTAAATATGATTTCTTGCGAGGTTAATTTCTAATCTCATAGAACTTACCTGATATAGCTCATTTATTCTATGTTTCCAAATATGATTACTTTCTTTGAGCCTCTTGGAACACGATATTCTCAATTTTATTTCCCTACTCTACCAATTGGGCTTTGTTATTTTCCCAAATTGCTCCAACTAATTTTATCCAAGATTAATTTGAATGTTTCCCAGATTTGAAAATGGTTTTGATTCTCAAATTTCTCCTCTCCATCAACAGTTTCAAGCATTTTTAAATTTATTAAAGTTCGCAGTTTTAAAAACAATCTTTTATCTTGTTTTCTATCGAGGTTTAACTATCCTATTTAAATTAAACTATACCAAAGTTTCCCACAGTTGTAACGTTACTAACTGAAGAATTTTTATTTCCAAAAATGTCTAATAATTCAATGGAACTTATTGCCTCATCTACTACCTGACATAAAAAAATATGAAATGTAACAGTAGATAAATAATAAACTGGTTAAATCAGTACAAACAAATATATCACTAGCAATTTTTAAAAAATTTGTCATCCTCTGTGATTTTATTAACTCTCTCAGTACTCAGCGTGCTGTCATCTCATTTATCACCAACATTCAATTCTTGATATGAAAAAAAAAAACGTTTTTTTATTCCATAATCCATACAATTAACTATCCATAAACAATATCAACCCAGTGATTCAACCTCTGGATCAGTTTATAATTTTGGTCTAAATCGATTTAACGTTTCTAATATAAACCTTCATCTTTCCTACCAATAAGAAGGCACGGATAAAATGAGCAACCTTCATTTTCAAATTCCCGAAATGAATCTTCAAAAAAAAAAAAAAAAAACTCATTACACACATCGAATACAAATAAAATCCAAGTTTTCTTCTTCTGTTTGCACAATGAACTCACTTTTCTTATTCTTAATGCTTTAAGCATTGGTTTAAAACATTTAATTACTATTACTATGTTGTATATAATTGGCCATTCAATCTATCCTTGAAAAAAAAAAAAGTTTTCATTTCACATGTATACAATTTTTATTATAGTAATTTAGGGATAAGTCCACTTTTTTTTTTTTTTTTTTTTTTTTTTTGAAGTTTATTTTACATTTTTCATATAATTAAAAATTCGCTGTTTTAAATCCTGCTTTTTCATTTTCATCTAAAAAACTAGCTTCTATAGATGTGGAGATCATATCCATAACATCTTGTATGTCACCGTCAACAGCCTACAAAAATGAAACTATCATAGTATTTGAAAAGAAACTTTAGAATGTTCAAATACTTTATTAGAAATTTTAAAATATTGTATTCATGCGACTACAATTACTAATGTTTGTCTAATTATTTTGAATATTAAATTTTTTTGGATAACATATGATTAATTTTTTGAACAAAATTTCAGCCACTACATCCATAAACATAATTTACTTACCTTACAGTAGAGACAGATCTCATCACTGAGAGTGGTTGAAAAAACTCCTTTATCATCTGTCTAAAGAGAGAGAGAGAAAAAAGTAAACAAATAATTAATGTCATTGTGAATACAATTGAAAACAAAAATGATATTCAAACTTAGGACTTCTAGTTTAAGAAATTTAAAAATTTTTAGAATTCTATTAATTAAGCAAATAATTTTCTCAAAATTCTCGATGTCAATTTCTGTAGACTGGAAGAAAGAAGAATAAAGGCCCATAGTATAAATCCTCTCTTCCAATATTACATGAATCTTGACTAAGTTTAGGAAAATGATATTCAACCAAAAAAACTTACACATATGGCTATAGGATGATCTTTATTCTTCCACCAGTTTACATGATGACTAGCAAGGTCCTTAACTGTGCCGCATTTTATATTAGAAGTGATACATATTTCTGAACAAAAAAAAATTAAAAAAAAAAAAAACATATATATATATATATATATATATATATATATATATATATATATATATATATATATATATTATATATATATATATATATATATATATATATATATATATATATATATATATATATATATATATATATATATATATATATATATATATATATATATATATATATATATATATATATATATATATAGTAAACTATCTTTCATGCGACAATTTAATTATTAAAATGTGAAGCTGTTAACGCAGGAAGCAGGAGTGACAGAGAGTATAAGAATATTTTATCATTGCCTTTCCCCCGTTTGTGAAGGAATTCCTGCCCTCTGACATTACTTTGGTCCAACGGTTCTCCTGGACTGTTGGAGATATTCTACATTATAAGGAAAAAAAAAAACATGACAAATCACAGGTGGGCATACGCAGGACACCTTCCAGGTATTGTAACTTTGTTTACATTGGAGAGACCTCTGATTTCTCTAGAATAATCATATTAATAGGCATTAAACACCGTAGACGAAAATTCTTCTTTGTACCGCCATAGTCAATCATTATCATAGAATACATTTGGATAAATCAGAGTTAATTATTAAAAATGATGACTTTAATAAAAGAATATTTTTAGAATCAGTTTTTATTAAACATATAAATAATTTTACTATTCAAAAAGTTTAATTGAAAATTGAGAAATATTGTTTTAGCTGGTTTTATACGTAGTTTGAATGTGACTTAGTCAAGTTCTTTGAATCATTTTAAACTTTTCCACATTTTAATGATTAAATTCTTGTCTGAAAGATGGAGGTACAGGTGTGACCTCCTAAAGTTAGCTGTTGCAATAAAGATTTACAGTTTTAGGGAAAAACAGGACGAATGGAGAAAATCTAATAAAAGGTCTGACATACTTTTTAGCAGACATGATTTGTTAATGGTATCAGCCACCCCCAACCCCACAAACACACACCACTTCAAGGCGAGTATATTAACGGGGAATTATATATATATATATATATATATATATATATATATATATATATATATATATATATATATATATATATATATATATATATATATATATATATATATATATATATATATATATATATATATATATATATATATATATATATATATATATATATATATATATATATATTATCTTACAACTAATTATATTACTCTGGAATGTGGATCATATTAAAGATTTTAATATGCTTTTTCTTTTCATCATTTTAGTTAAATTTTTATTGTTATAGTATTTGTTACCAATTCTTTTTAAGAATAATTCTTCTCTCTATTCTCTTATTAAAGATCACTGCAGATTTTACACACCTAAAGACTTGGTAATATAGTAGCATATCTGATAAAAACTACATAATTGATAAAAATATATGAACCTATTTTCAGAGATTAAAAACATACCAAGAGGAATTTTTCTTTCAAGAACAACATTAACAAGATGAGAAGTTTTCCCACTAAGTTTCTGATTCAAAAATGTTCCATGGCCAATCCTATCTACTAATCCTTCTGAAAAGATCTCTGCTGCTTCTTCAAATGCCACTGATTCGCAAAGCTGAATTATTATTATTTTTATTATTATTATTATTATTATTATTATTAAAAAATTATTCAAGGTGGATGAAAACATACAAATTTTATGACATCTACAACTTTTTAAAACAACCTAAGTAAATGATAATTTTATTTGATTTTTAATTTTTTTTAGACTAGTTGTTATTTTAAAAAAAAAAAAAAAAAAAAAAAATTAAAGTTCCTGTACAGGTGCCATTATTGAAAACGGGAAGAGACGATACTATGCTGGAAAACCAACATTAGGAATGATAATTAGACAAAACGAAAAAGACGGACTATATAGCAAGTTAAATCTTTAAAATCAAATTCAGTTTCTTAAGAAAAACGAAAAGGTCACATAAGTATTTTTTTTAAGAATAAAAATTATAAACGAAAATTTAAAAAAAAACTTACCTCAAGCAAATGAACTGCTAATTTCAGTTCCATTTCTCTAACTTCACGAAGAATTGGCAAGTATTCTAATAACGATTCTTTACTAGGGTTTCCACTTACATCAATTCCACGAATATATTTTTTATATACAACCTGTAATAAAATATATATATATATATATATATATATATATATATATATATATATATATATATATATATATATATATATATATATATATATATATATATATATATATATATATATAATATATATATATATATATATATATATATATATATATATATATATATATATATATATATATATATATATATATATATATATATATATATATATATATATATATATATATATATATATATATATATATATATATATATATATATATATATATATATATATATATACAATGTTTCTATGAACCAAAATTCTTCTGACTTCCTAAAAGCCTTTGACAATTTTCATAGTAAGTTGCTTCAACCCACACAGATGGGCTCAAAACATGATTATTTTTATTTCCTGTAATTACAATTTTTCCTTATCTTATTTTGCTACCATATTTCTTCTCAATCAACTTGAAATTCTCAAAAAAAAACTTAAGAATTTTTCTTCACTATTCTTTTATTAACTATGCAATTTACATTTAGTCTTCATCAAAAGATTTGCATTATGCTGCTGGGAATTCAGGGAAGATTTTATGAAATGACAAATAAAGCAGATAAGTTTCTAAAAATACATTTTATGGAGTATGTATGTATAAAATTATTTATTTATTTATTTTTTTGTAGAAGCTAACTTCAATGTGTAGCGAATAGAAATGAGTTGAAACTTGGAATTCTACATGATTTAACAATGCAAATCTCTTAACACTTTACACTACAAAGTTTTGCGAAACTTTACAAGTCTAACTTTTTAAAGTTTAGTCACAAAAAAATTGTTTTATACTCCAAAGTATGCATGAAATGGCACTTTTACTTATAGAATAAACATTAAAAGCCAAATGATGGTCTGAGATTGTAAAAAATATTTTCAATGTTTTTGATTTTACAATTATTAAAGTTTTATTACTGAATCATTAAATTTTTTCATATTCAGAATAGAATCAAGTAGCTAAAAATACTATAAAAAGTTAGATACTAAATATAACATGCTTTAACATGAAAATATAAAATAGAACTTGAATTTAAAAAGAAAAAGCTTAAAAGCTTTCAATCATAATCTTACACGGAAATAAAAAAAATATATATATATTCAAAGAAACCTACATTGTTTCTAAGTTCTTTAACAATTTTAAGTGTATCCCAAGCATCTTCAACACCTCGGCTTCTGTCAATTGATATAAGAATGCGCACTATTATCCCAAATGACTTTTCTGCTTCCCTATGAATATACAATGAATTGCATTTTGTTTTCAAAACTGCTTTTATACTAATTATCATAAGCAATTTTACCTATATTTTCAAATATGAAATAAAGGAAAGTAAATCAATATAATTATTTACTTGCTTTTGTATGCTGTAATATCTTGAAGTATTTTATACATTAGGGAACTTCACTTTAAGAATTCTAGTAAGGAAGCCTAACAATTATATATTAGGGCACTTTTCTTTAAGAATTCTAATAGGGAAGAATAACAATTTAAACGTATGTGGTACAGTAATTCCTAATGAAAAATATGTTCTTCAAAACATAAAAGCATAATAAAGTGTATTATAAGAAAATAAATTCATATTAAAAATATGTTTTACCTACAAATATCTTCAAAGCTTTACCAATTAAGATTAGAGTAATTAGCTTCAATCTTAACAATATATCAAAAGAATAAAAAGCTACCTAACAGTCTCCAAAACTGCTTTAATATAGTCTTCTTTGGTATATGATCCAATCACGTTTTTTGGGGTTGACCTCAGCTCCAAGTACCAAACATTATCTTCACTAAACTCTTTAATTACATCATATGTACATGTTTTAATATTACTTATACTATTTGTCAATGTATGAAGCAGAGAGAAAATTTTGAAGCACCTATAATAAAAATTAATTTAAATAAAAGATTTCTCTATTACAGTACTTTGTTTTCTAATTTTTGAAAATAAATTCACTAGATTTTAATAATTAATTACTAAACAGATATTATGTTATTTGACCTGCTTTAAGAAAGCTTCAAATTTTAAACTTTCAATTCTTATAAATAGTTTTCATCAATATTAAATTGACAAAAATTTAACTTATGTAGCTTTATTTCTTATATTTACAAAATTTAACGAGTTTCTTTATCACATTTAAATAACTTTTCATTCATTATAAAATGAATTTTCTTCTATATTTTACTGGCATTTCAATAACATTTCATTTGTAACTATGAAATATAAATATACTTTATAACAAATGAAAACCTTATTTTAAAACAAATTAGCATGCAAAGAATGTACAATAGCATAAACCAAATACAATACATATTTTTGTTATTGATTTAATTTAAAAATAAAAAATGTATCACATAATGACTATGGAATTTTTATTTTAACATATATGGTAATTTGATATGGTAACATGAAAATATATCTTGCAATCACTTACTCTTCCAATGATCGTTTATCTTTCATTTTTAGGATAGATTTCATTTCTTCAATAATGTCTTCTGAAAGTGATGCATCTTTTGTTCCTAAAAGTTTTAATATAGTTTCATCACTAATCGAGCCTGATAAATGCGCATGAAGTTCCTGGAAGAAAAAAAAAAAGATTAAATACATTTAAAAGATACAGTAATTCAATTGCTAGAGCTGGTAATCCAATTATTTGAATGAATATATTTAACAATTATAATATTATATTTACTATATACCAAGTTACCAGTTAAAATATCATAAATTATCATTAAATATCACAATCACAATCTGAAAGTATTCATATAATAATATTTATTTTTATTAACAATTTTTCAAATATTATATATATATATATATATATATATATATATATATATATATATATATATATATATATATATATATATATATATATATATATATATATATATATATATATATATATATATATATATATATATATATATATATTACTGTGCCATTACAATAACTTACCACTTTTGGGATACATGTGTAGTTCATCTCTTCTTATTCTAATATGTCTATTGGTAAAAGTTCAAAGAGTTAATAATATTATCACTTTTATTTTAGAATTTCTTGAATTCTGAAAAGTAATTCAAATACAAAAGTAATTCAGTGCATTAGTGAAGTGCTCTTGTCACTGATCCACAACAGGACTAGCCCTGCCAGCAGTATATATCGTGAACCTGTGAAACTCAAGGATCTTTCTCAAAAGTTCCCAATTACAGGATACAAGTTCTTCCTGGATTATATATATATATATATATATATATATATATATATATATATATATATATATATATATATATATATATATATATATATATATATATATATATATATATATATATATATATATATGGTAAAGGTTAACCAGATTTCTTTTTGATATTTTTAAAATAAGCATATTGAAAAATTAAATAAAATTTCAATATATATATATATATATATATATATATATATATATATATATATATATATATATATATATATATATATATATATATATATATATATATATATATATATATATATATATATATATATATATATATAGGGACCGACCGGGGCTGGAATTTGGCCGGGGCCGGGGTTATGGCCGGGGTTTCCTAAAATTTGTAAAGAGGTCAAAAGCACTGATATTTTAGGTTAAGAAAATTAGATATAAGGTTTATTTAATTGTAAGGAAGGAGTAGAATAGGCAACATTCACTTAAATTAATGATTATATGCATTTTCTCTAAAATAAAAATCAGAAAATTACAGTTTTGTATAGTTAAAGTTTAAAAAAAGTACAAAAATTAAAAAAAAAAATTATTCTAATTCATAATAGTGATTTAACATGTTTACCTAGGTAAGACCCAAAGGTAAAGTTTGAAAAAATGTAAGATATAAAATTATCAATTTAACCTGTATTTATACATATTGTTATTTTATTGTTATGTATCAAACTTGTATCATTTAGCTGCATTATTTAAAAATAATTATTTTTTTTATACTTTCAGTCAATATGGCTAAAAGATCAGCTTCTGCAGTATTTGAATACTTTACAATGTTTCAGGATAGGCTCGAAATAGCTAAATGTAACATCCGCAGTCAGAAAATTAGAAGAGAACCTCCTGGTGCTACAAGTAAAAAAAATTTCAACCAAATCTTTTTGGAGTATCTAAAATCAAAACACAAAGATGAACATTCACTAGCAGAAAAGGAGCTGTCAAAAGAAACAGAAAAGAAAGAAATCTTAATTTTCTTATATTTTGTTTGAAATTTTTTTTAATTATTTGACTGATTGAGCTGAAATTTTCAAAGTATGTGAATTTTTTCACGAAGTTCTGAGTTGATTTCGAGCATTTTTTTGAGTCTATAAAGGTTTGAAACTTATTTGGACCCAACGTTGAAAAAAATGAATAACTGGGTCAAACCACTGGTCCACATGAGCTGAAAATTTAACTGAATACCTTTGCCCCAATTTCTTGCATTGGTGGGAATAGATTTTTGATATCACGTCTAGAAAAAAAGTTATAAGCACTTGAAAAAAAAATTGCAAAAATCGTACCCTTCTGGAGGAAAAAATTATTTAAAAAAAAAAACGCTACCTACTATTTTTTTTATTTGTGAATATTGTTTAGAAGAGGAACAGGGCAACAATTTTTATTTAGTGCATTTTTAAATGCCCTTTGTTTGAAGCGAGATATAGGCTCTCAAACTTTGGGAATTTTTGAAATTTGGCCAAAAATGGATATTTTTGAAGGCTATATCTCAAAACCAACGAATCTCATCGAATAAAGTACATAGAGGAATTTGTAGCCCCACCCCTCCTCTATACACACCAAAAATAGGAAATGTTATAGTTGTATTTTTTTAAAAAAGATTTTGTTTGAAAAGGTGAATTTTTTTAGTTCAAAAAAATTTTTTTTTCTATAGTTGGTCAGTTTTTGGCTTATAACATTTTTTCTATAACTCTGGGAACAAAAGTCTATTAGAGGCTTTTGTAGCCCATATAATTTTAAATAAATAGTCCAACTTTCAGCTCATTCTAAAAAGTGGTTTGGCACCGCCATTCTATTAAAAAAGGGTAAAAATTCCACAAAAAAAAAACTTTTAATTAACCGTAATAGACTCAGAAAAATGCTAGAAATGGACTTTTCTTACCGGTAAAAAATCTATATACACTGAAAGTTTCAGCAGAATCGGCTGAAAATTTTAAAAAAAAAAAATTTTTTTTTTTTGTATAATTTGACATTTTAACCCCGGCCGGCAACCCCGGTTTTCCCTGATTTTTTGCTGGGGCCGGGGTTGGCCGGGGCCGGGGCCCCGGTCGGTTCCTATATATATATATATATATATATATATATATATATATATATATATATATATATATATAATATATATATATATATATATATATATATATATATATATTACTGGAAATGTTTTAAAATTATTTCTGGAAAATACTGAAATTGTTCTTCCAGCACATACCTTCTTAACCACATAAAACTAGCTAAGTATCCTACAAAATCATCATATGATCTTAAAAGTGATGGGATTTTCAACTTGACCCAAGTAATTATACCTGTAACCTAATTTACTTATTAATATGAAACATTGCTAAATCTAACCTATCTTAACATATCTGCCTTCATTATAGCTTTTTTTTTTTCTTTTTTTTTTTTTACAAACAATGAATCAACTTCTTAAATTTTGAGTTTTATGTTAATCTTTTGAAGTAGTAAAGCAGATTTCCCATTACTAAAGTAAAATTTAAACCAATGAATAAGTTATTTTGCTACTATCAATAAATGTCCTACATTACTGCTTACTTTTGAACAAAAAGTTTATTTTATATAATGCATCATTGTAACTAAAATGCATATTTTGCAGTGCAGTGTTCCAGGCTGTGGTAATTCTTAATACAGAAAATTACCTTAAAAATACCCATTTTATTGTAGCAGCAAATAAAATATATGTTTTTAATTCTAAACGACAGTTATTAATTTAAACAAACAAACTACCTAAATGTTTAATTCATATTTACAGAAACACTCTTTTATTAATAGATTAAAATCTTACAAAATAGCTGAAGTGCTGAACAGCAAGGTGTGTTTTTTTTTTTTTTTTTTTTTTTTAATTTTTCCAGCAATGCAATAACAAAGATCATATGCTGGTGCTTCATGTAATTATTAAATCATCATCACTACTACCACTTCCAAACAATACCATTTTTCACCACTATCTTATTTTCTTTATTTCATTTAGTTATATCTTTCTCCGAAATATTACAAATATTTTTTACTGTTTTATCAATAGATAACTCCTTATCTGTTCTATCAAAAGACAAACTTAAAAATTCTGTCAAAAGACAGGCCTCAAAATCCCGTCAAAAGACAGGCCTCAAACTCCCGTCAAAAGACAGGCCTCAAAATTCTGTCAAAAGACAGGCTTCAAAATCCCGTCAAAAGACAGGCTCAAAATTCTGTCAAAAGACAAGCTTCAAAGATTCAAAATTCGTCAATAGACAACTTCTATGTTCTTTCAAAAGACCACTGTTAAATTATTTCAATTTAATTATTTTTATAGGAGGAAAATATCCACTTCATTTTCACCTCAAATCAGGGCATATAATTTAGCTTCTTTTAAGAAATTAATAATGATTTCCCCAGGAAACAAAGGAGGACAAAATTGTGGGAATGTCATATGGAATTGCAAGTCTTCCACTCATGTCCTTTAATAATTTTCTATGCTTATTATACAATGGACAGATTATAAATATATGTTCCAATGTTAAATTTACATTACAAAAACTGCATTTTGGAGGTGGACTTCCATCATAGTAATGCTGAGTATTAATAAGGGCAACACCCAATCTCAGTCTAGTCAGAACTACTTGATCTGTTCTTGTCATATTATTATAAGTATAACTCCAATCCTGAATCAGAGGCTTTATTTGCGGTAGCAAACCCCTACAATAATTCCATTTGTCTTGCCACTCTCTATAACAAATTCTTGAACACAATTTTTTAAATTCATCTTCAGAATATCCCAACTCTACAGGAAGCCCTTGTATTGTAGACAGTTTAGCTGCTTCATCCACCCTGTCATGTAAGATTATTCCAACATGACTCGGGATCCATATTATAACTATGTCTCTATTATTTAATTGATGTAAAATACTATGGATTTTTTGT
This sequence comes from Armadillidium nasatum, assembly GCA_009176605.1. NCBI lineage: Eukaryota > Metazoa > Arthropoda > Malacostraca > Isopoda > Armadillidiidae > Armadillidium > Armadillidium nasatum. Next base: position 42,175 of record SEYY01023588.1, read on the forward strand.
ATTATAAAATGTGTTGCGTAGTCTGCTTCAATTGCTTTAATTACAGATAAGGAATCAGTAAATATAGCTAGCTGTGAATGTGGTTTAGACAGCAAATGATGTAAGGCCTTATATATTGCATAAGCTTCTGCAGTAAATATGGAGCTATAATTAGGTAATAAAAACTGCATCATTACTTCATCATACAACACAGCACTACCTGTATTCTCACAATCCTTTGAGCCATCTGTAAAACAGATGTGATATTTACCATCTTTCAATGCATCAATCTTTTCTTGAAATAATTTTTTAAATATGCCTACTTCAGTATTCTTTTTTGACCATTTAAGAAGCCCCAAATCAACAACAACATTCTTTGCTTTTCTCAAAAATATGAAAATATTGGACAATTTATCCAATGGTAAATGGGATTCTTCAATTAAACTTTTCAATCTACCAATACAAGGCAGTGGTAGGCCTCTCTGCTCATAAAAATTATAATGAAAAAATTCTTCATACAACAATCTAACAGGATGTTCAATTTTTGACATTCTACTCAGAATATAGCCTAGCCCCAACATATTCCTTCTTATATGCAAGGGCATAATATATGCTTCAACCTCCAGATGCTCCACAATACTACTCTTTAGTGCACCAATGGCTATCCTGATGGACTGATACTGTATTCTATTGAGTATTTGAGATAATTCCTGAGAAAGAGTATTGTAAATAAAACAACCATAATCAATTTTTGTTCTTATTAATGTTCTATATAAGTATAACAATAACTTCCTATCACATCCATACTTTTTACCCCCGATATATTTTAAAAGAGGTATTACTTTTTCACATCTTGATTTGATTTGATTAATATGTGCTCTCCATGTCAACCTTCTATCAAAGATTAAACCTAAAAATTTATGATTATTTTTAAACTGTATATTTTGATTATTTAAATTTAAGAGTATATTTCCATCCACTTTCTTGTGTGTAAATACCATTGCTACAGACTTTGTTGCTGAGAAAGTTACTCCCCATCTCCTAGACCAGTTTGATATATCATTCAACGCATGCTGCATCACCATATTAGATGTTTCTTGATTTTTATGTCGATACCATATAGCCACATCATCAGCATATATAGAGAATTGCACTCCTTGAGGTTTTATGTCCAATATATCATTTATAAATAGCGAAAATAAAACAGGACTTAACACACTGCCCTGAGGAATTCCACACTCAACTTCAAATACTTCTGAATATTTATCCTCCACATTTACCTGTATCTTTCTTTTTGTTAAAAAATTTTCAATAAATATTGGCAGATTGCCTCTCAATCCAATATTGTGTAGCTTTAACAAAATTCCATATATCCATGTTTTGTCATATGCCTTTTCTATATCCAAAAATACAGTTGTTAAATATTCATCTCTAATAAATGTTTCTCTAATATCTCCCTCTAATCTAATCAGATTATCCATTGTTGAAAAATTTTTCCGAAAACCACTCTGATTTTTATTTATAACATTTTCATCATGTAGGTAAGTCAACAATCGTTTAAGAATCATTCTTTCTAACACCTTACATAAGCAACTTGTCAAAGCTATGGGTCTATAGGACTTTGGGTCAGAAACTATTTTATTGGCTTTTAATATAGGTATTAGAAGAGATAATCTCCAGTCATCAGGAAATAATCCTCCCTCCCAAATATAATTATAAAAATGCAATAATTTTTCTTTGTTATGATGGTTTAGATGTTGCAGAAAAGGATAAATAATATTATCCTTTCCAGATGAAGAATTTCTTTTAATTTGTGTCAAAGCACAATTCAATTCTTCCAAAGTAAAACGCTCATTATACCCATACATATGGGGTGTTTTGAAGTTCAAATAAGTTTTTTCTTTATTAGTTTTATAATTCACAAAATCTTTCTCATAAGATTCTATACTACTAATCTGAGCAAAAGACTGTACAAGAATATCACTAACTATCTGAGGATTCTGCTCAATTTTATTTTCCAACAACAACCCAATTTTTGGACTATAGCTTATACTAGAACTTTTCAGAAATTTTGCTTTATTCCATACTTGTGTTAATGATGAATTTCGATTAATAGAATATAACAATCTTTGTTTATACTCTTTTTTTGCTTGTTTGACAATATACCTTGCTTTTGCCTTTTGACATCTATACTTTATAAGATTCTCATGTATTGGATTTTTCTGAAAATGACGATAATAACGATTTTTCTCTGTAATTGCAATTTTGCAGTCATTTGTCCACCAAGAATTACATTTTTTCACATTAACATTTTTTGATGATGTTTTAAAAAATTTCCCTGCTGTTGTCAGTATAGATGTGACCAAAGCACTATTATTTTGATCGACAGTTAAAGCAAGGTGTGTTTGTTTTGTTTTGTTTTTGAGAGCGGACCTCACCTACGAGGAAAAATGCCATCCTCCAGGCAGACAACAGCAGGGTATGTTCCACGAAATCAGGCGTGACGTCACCATTAAGCCTGCGGCATCGAAAATATTTAGCAAAATCTTGAATTTTCTTCCGACACTTCTCTGTAGTAATTAACTGCTGATCTATACAAACAATGTAAATATATTTTAAAATCTAATTCAATTCAGTCATTTAATTAATATAAGCAATCCTTTAACTGGATTAATATCATGAAGACCATATCGAAATTTTAGGATTATAAGATAACATATGAATCAAACGACGATTTTATAAAGACTTTGGCGACAGCCATGATTAATTAAATTGGAACTAATCAACGAAATTCCGAATAATTGAAAATAATTAATTTGCTTTATTTACAGAAAGTATTTAATTCAAAAAAAAAAAAAAAAAAAAAAAAAAAAAAAAAAAGGCCTTGTCCTAACTCTTCCATGTATGTTTACATCACGTGCCCATTCAAGATTGCGTCAGCGAAAGCTGAAGATAGAAATTTCTATCTTCAATTTTCGCTGCTGCGAGCAGAAAATTATTGCAGCAAAACTAGTGTGACACGATTTTATGGTCGCTTTGCTATAGCAATCTTCAAATCAATTAAAGAATCTTGACCGTGGAACACTCGCATAAAAATTGAAAAACTGACAACAAAGGGGTGCTCCAAGGTCAAGATTCTTTAAGGGATTTGAAGATTTCTATAGCGAAGTGTCCTATGAATCGTGTAACACGAGTTACGCTGCAATAATTTTCAGCTACAGGCAGCGGAAATTGAAGACAGAGGGTGTGTTCCATGAAATCAAGCGTGACGTCACGCTTAAGCCAGCTGCAGCGAAAATAGAAGATTCAACATATAATCTTATACTTTCGTGGGACACTTTGCTGTAGCAAACGTAAATATATTTTAAAATCTAATTTAATAGTTCATTTAATAAATTTAAGCAACACTTCATTTAATTAATATCATAAAGGCCAAATATATAGGAATATAAGATAACATTTGAGTCAAACGACGATTTTAAAGACTTTGACGGCAGCCACGAGTAAAAATATACAGAAATAAGAAGGTGATCGGACAAATTGAGAGGAGGAAAGAGTTTAACAGTATAAGGAGAAGGGTAAGAAGTTAGAAAAAGGTAGGGTAGGGTTAGGAGTTGCACCAACTGCTCATGATTGTTTTAGATAAAAAAAAAGTAGTAAGTGAGTTCATCGGATGGATCATGAAAACTAGATGAAAGCCATTGGTGGTGGTGAACATTGAAATCATCTAAAATGATGATTTCAGAGAAAGGAAAAGAAGAAAGAATGTGTTCTATTTTGGTTAATTAACAAAGTGGAAGAATTTTTTATAGTCTGTATAATTAGGAGATAAGTACACAGAACAATTGAATTTAGTTGTAGAGCTGTGAGAAAGCTTAAACTATAACATAGAGAATTTATAAGACTGAAATTAGAGACACGAGAACTGACAACATCGTTGCACACATATGCAAAACATCCGCTTTTGGTTGAAAACTGAGAATAGAAACAGTAGGAGGAAACAGAGTAGGGCTTGCTGTCAGAGCACTTAGACACCTGCGTTTCAGTTAAGAACAAGATATGAGCTCTAGAAGAAGAAAGGTGGTGTTCGTGTTCGAAAAAGTGAATTAGACAAAAGACCGCGAATGTTGCAAAAATTAATGAAAAAAAGTCCGTGCACCAGGGCAAGCCAGCATCAAGGTCTTGGTGGCACCAACCCCATCACCGGAAGCCATCAGCTCTCAAGTAGTGATGGGAGAAGAGGTGGATAAGGGGCATTGCTCGGATACCGACCCTCGAAGCATCTTCGAGGCAGCTTTTTGTTTCGCCATTTGTTTTTATTTAAAGGTAATGTACTAGTAAGAGTTTTAAAAATTGTGGGAACATGCGGATGGAAGCATAGACACTCCAATATAAGACGAGGGTACATTAGAGACCCTCTGAGAAGGTAAAACGCGAAAAAGAACGAACCAAAGTGCAGCGGGATGATCTATCTTACCCCAACATTCCACGGGTGAAACCCAATGAGGGGTACTTTCATCGCTTCGGAGGACGCCACGTCATTCCCAT
>SEYY01023589.1:0-5000 GCA_009176605.1 Armadillidium nasatum
AACGATTCGTTAGGACAATTTTTGCAATGAATTTTAAACATGTTATACTAACACCAAGAATAAAAACATCGAAAATGTTTAAATTTTCAGAGATGAAAAACCATGAAATAGTTAACCATTATTCCCAAGTTATTACTAATTTGTTTTAGCCAAACATAACGGACTTACTTCCTACAAATACTTCCGATTTCCTGAAGTGGCTGAAGAACTCCTGTAGAAGATTCTACATGAACTATAAAAAAGGCTTTGGGACGGAACTTCTGAAGACTTTCTTCAATTTCCTCTGGTGTAAACGCTTCTCCAGGTTTTTTTTCGATAATCCTCACAACTGCTCCTAATGAGTAATATAATTAAAAATAGTATCAAGAGGAATTCACAATGATTATCATGCGCCAATGATTATCATGCGCCAACGATTATTATGCGCGAACGATTATCATGCGCGAACGATTATCAAACGCCAATGATTATTATGCGCTAAAGATTATCATGCGCCAATGATTATCATGCGCGAACGATTATCATGCGCCAATGATTATCATGCGCGAACGATTATCATGCGCCAATGATTATCATGGGCCAACGATTATCATACGCCAATGATTATCATACGCGAACGATTATTATGCGCGAACGATTATCATGCGCGAACGATTATCATACGCCAATGATTATTATGCGCTAAAGATTATCATACGCCAATGATTATCATGCGCGAACGACTTATCATTCTCTAATGATTATCATGCGCGAACGATTATCATGATTATCATGCGCCAATGAACGATTATCATACGCCAATGATTATCATGCGAACGATATCATCAATGATTATCATGCGCGAACGATTATCATACGCCAATGATTATTATGCGCTAAAGATTATCATACGCCAATGATTATCATGCGCGAACGATTATCATGCGCCAATGATTATCATGGGCCAACGATTATCATACGCCAATGATTATCATGCGCTAACGATTATCATACGCCAATGAGTGTCATACGCTTGATCTCTATACATTGTTGGATGGCAATGTTGTACCGAAATTTACACATGTCCCAAAACAGAATAAGGAAATTATAAGAGGAGTTTGGAACAAGGAAAATATAAGTAAAATATCAAGAAAAATCTCAGCGATATATCTTTGAAAATTTTTATTCTCTTTTTTGGATTTATTTATAATAAATCATAATAAAAAACAAAAACAAAAACACGAATAAAGAACTATACCTTAATAAAATACCTTGTCTTTGGGCCATGTCTGCAGCCCTGTCACCCCAGATACCATTTTTTGCTATTAAGATAACATCCCTCTCCTCCAGAATATTCATCATTACTGAATCCATTCCTGCATGACCAGTTCCTGATATACAAAACACATTTTGAGCCTCGGTTTGAAATAAATATTTAAGCCCTTCTTTTACGTCGTCCATTATCTGTTGAGTTAAAAATAAATAACATTAAATTTACACTAACGTTATACTTAAATGGTCACATAGCTCTTTCACTTGAGGGAAATAACTTTTGAAACATTGTTTTGAAAAAGCTTGAACAAATATTAAGGGAGTAGTGCGTTACGTTTCGGTGCAGGAGCATATACTAACACTCCGTCGCACCATATTTGCTGTGATGCACTCTCTAGAAAGTGACGTACTCTCTAGAACGTAACTCAATCTCTAGAATGAATACTTCCGGTCAACATACTGTCTCCTAGTATAGTTTAATTATGCGTTTTTTTTTTTTTTTTTTTTTTTTTTTTTTTTTTTTTTTTTTTTTTTTTTTTTTTTTTTTTAGAGCAAACTTCACCTATGCCTTTTCATCTAGGCAATAAAAATAATGCTTTTCTTGCTATCGCTAGTTAAGGACTACATCTTCCTAGTCTGGGAGCTCTAGATGCTCTCCTCTAGTATAAATATTCACATTCGACTCAGTGTGCCTTCTAGTACGAATACTTTTACTAGAAACAAAGAACTAACTCAAATTTATTATCTAGCTCACGAAATATAAACCTAGTTATAAGCCTTCAAGTCAGATTTAAACAAGTGACTTATTTATATACTACAATGACGAAATATATAGTACTATAATTGATATTATAGTAATTATTGTTATAGATATTATTAAAATTCAGCAAGTACTTGGAGAATCTTAACACAACAACAACAACAATAATAATAATAATAATAATAATAATAATAATAATAATAATAATAATAATAATAATAATAATAATAATAATAATAATAATAATAATTTTTTTTTTTTTTTAAATTAATATAATAATATAATATATATATATATATATATATATATATATATTATATATATATATATATATATATATATATATATATATATATATATATATATATATATATATATATATATATATCAGAAAAAGTACCTTTAAGAATTCTGGATGAAGATGACCCAGCATAGGACTCGTCATGGAACGAAGGACTCTTTCAGAGACATTTGAAGGACCAGGTCCTAAAAGAAGTTTGGAAGGAACCCTCACTGGACGAAGAAGACAAGCTGGTCCACAGATTTGTAGTTGGTTTTCCATTTTATTAAAAAGAAACTATGATACAAGCTGTAAAAGAAGAAAATATCCGATTAATATGATTTATCTTGTCTGAAGAGTAGGTTAGGAGCTGTAGCCGAAACGTTAATTTTTTTTTTTTTAACTTAAAGATTCGGATTTGGATTAGAATACGCATATATACTATGCGGTGCGGTGGGGTGCGGTGTGGCACACACTTTCACCATCCAAGGGAGGTACAGTAGTAAAAGATGCAGTGCAGTTTTTACTACTAATTGCGCGGTGAGTTGCAATTTTTACTCTTGGAGTTGCAATTTTTACTCTTGGCCTAGTGCGGTGAGCTGCGGTGCGGTTTTTACTCTTAGTCTGATGGGGTGATGAAGTGCAGTATTTATTCTTGGCCTGTTGACTGATCAATCCTAATTGCATTATATTCGCACCTCTTTTTTTTAAAAAAATTGGTTAAGTTATTTCAAGGTTATTTACATTAAAAGACACAAAACATCTATAATAATATCAAACTTAAAATTTACAACCTAGAACTGATCTGCATCCGAATATACAAATAAAACGGATATATATATATATATATATATATATATATATATATATATATATATATATATATATATATATATATATATATATATATATATATATATATATATATATATATATATATATATATATATATATATATATATATATATATATATATATATATATATATATATATATATATATATATATATATATATATATATATATATATATATATATTATATATATATATATATATATATATATATATATATATATATATATGAAAAAAAAAACTTTCAGGTGTATTTATAGTTTTATATTTCCACAACTTGATTTACATTTCAATTTTTAAAATAAATAAATAAATAAATAAATAAAAATCTTGATAATAATGATCAGAGATTATTTATTTTCAGACGCACTCTTTGATCTGTAACTCTGTAACTATGAACACACAAAGTTGTTGCAAACAATTTATTGCCAAATAATACTTCACATTGTTTACAACGTTTATACGATAACAGACACTTATTTATAATAAAATACATAATTTAGTACTTTTATTACCATTTGAATGTAAAGGAGAATTAAAATGAGATAGTAAATATGGTTAAACACAAATTTGTTTTCCCCTCCCCCCTCCACAAGAGAATTCATTATAAATGTACGACAATTACTCAATTATGTAACAACTGCCAGACGTATAACTAAATGTTTATTCAAGAGCTCTTTGCATAGTGATATAAAATGAGAATTTTTTTATTCTCTTCCTTATATATATATATATATATATATATATATATATATATATATATATATATATATATATATATATATATATATATATATATATATATATATATATATATATATATATATATATATATATATATATATATATATATATATATATATATATATATATATATATATATATATATATATATATATATATATATATATATATATATATATATATATATATATATATATATATATATATATATATATATATATATATATATATATATATATATATATATATATATATATATATATATATATATATATATATATATATCACAAATGGAGAAGTGACATGCCTTTTACTACACTGCAAAAATTGTCCTAACGAATCGTTGGGACAAGTGACAAAAATGTCAGTATATTGTAAATAGAGAAAAGACATGTTTATGCATAAGAAAGTCGCTTCACCAATTTATTTCCTAATAAGAAAATAACTGAAAAAATTTGTTGTGACATTTTTGCCACTTGTCCCAACGATTCGTTAGGACAATTTTTACAGTGTAAGTTAAGTAATTTTTTTTCACCTTGTCCAAATCTGCTTACGTAACCTAATATAAGAAAACGTAGCCAGGCATAAAGAACAATACCTGAAAGAGGGAGAGCATCACGAGTTCTCTCGGAGAATAAATGACCTACCTCGTGATGGCTTTAAGGGCAGTATTTTGTCTGCCCGGAGGGACGGCACATGATGCTCTTCGATGATAGTTAAGGTTTGCAAACAAAAACAAACGAACTTAATTTTTAAAATAATTTACAAATGAATTGCATTTAATATGACTTCTTCTTATACTACTACTACTACTACTACTACTACTACTACTACTACTACTACTACTACTACTACTACTACTACTACTACTAATAATAATAATAATAATAATAATAATAATAATAATAATAATAATAATAGCTGCAGATTCAAACTATTAAATTTTTAACGTAATTAAAATTATTTTAGGTTAGGTTAGGTTAGGTTAACTTTGAAAAGGTTTCATTAAATTAGATCAGGTTAGGTTATTTACGTTTACGTCTGGTTATGTTTAGTTATCAATTATTGAATAAATGAAAATGTCTTTGTTACGGTACGATTTATTTCGCTTT
>SEYY01023589.1:10000-12500 GCA_009176605.1 Armadillidium nasatum
AACTTCCGCCAAACAGCTCCAAAATCGTTCGAATTTTTACTTCATCAACCTTTACTGGTAAGATTTATTTTTTTATTTATTTAAAAACAAGAATTTTTCATTTATTTATTTATTTAAAAACAAGATTTATTTATTTATTTATTTATTTATTTACAAACAAGATTTATTTATTTATGTAAAAATAATATTTATTTATTTATTTATTTATTTATTTATAAAAATTTAATTTATTTATTTATTTTAAAAACAAGATTTATTTATTTATTTATTTATTTAAATTTTTTTTTTTTTTTTTTTTTTTTTTTTTTTTTTTATTTAAAAAATTTTTAATTATTTTATTTATTTATTTATTTATTTTAAATTTTTTTTTTTTTTTTTTTTTTTTTTTTTTTTTTTTTTTTTTTTTATTTTTTTTTTTTTTATTTTTTTAATTCAAGATTTATTTATTTATTTATTTATTTATTTATTTATTTATTTAAAAAACAAGATTTATTTATTTAATTATTGATAAGCATTCTTTGGAAATTTGAATGATGAAAAAAACGTAATAAAGATATATATAATGTAATATGCATGGTAATATAATTTGTATAATGAACATTCACCCCCTCCCCCCCCAAAAAAAAAAATTATTTTTTTTTTTTTTTTTTTTTTTTTTTTTTTTTTTTTTTTTTTTTTTTTTTTTTTTTTTTTTTTATTTTATTTATTTATTTTTATTAATTAAAAGTTCACATCTCACGGGCATTGCCCTATTCGAGGAGAGGAACTTTTTTTATAGGTACATACCTAGGACCCTAAGTGGGATCGAGCCGGTGCCCTCAAGTACGTAAGTTAATCACTCTACCGTTTGGGCCACGGTAGACGGCAAAGGTAAGGTCAAAAAGTTCCCGGACAAATGTTATAAAATTGAATTGCGGTTTTGTCTGAGAATTTTTTGATCTCCTTTCGTATATAAAAAAAATTTTTTTTGGTCTGTTTTTTTGACAACAAGTAGAAAAAATTATAATAATTATAATATAATTATATATATAATATGTAATACTTAAAAATTATAATAATTATTATTAAATAGTTATTTTAACTAAAACAATTATGATTATAGAAATGAACGATAATGGTATTTTATAATATTATATATATATATATATATATATATATATATATATATATATATATATATATATATATATATATATATATATATATATATATATATATATATATATATATATATATATATATATATATATATATATATATATATATATATATATATATATATATATATATAATATATATATATATATATATAATTTATCGTGCAGATATGTCAATGGAGAGGAACACTTTAATGGCCGAAGTTTACCCGCGACTCAAAGAATTTTGCCGCGAAAAACACGGACTTGAATTTCAGGTACAAGATTAGAAATGTTGCAGAGATTTTCATACTCATCTTCATTCATCTGCATTCGCCCCCGCACCCGCACCCGTACCCTCTCCCGCACCCTCATCCTCACCCTAACCCTCACCCTCACCCTCACCCTCACCTTCACCTTCACCCTCACCTTCACCTTCACCTTCACCTTCACCCTCACCCTCATCCTCACCTTCACCTTCCCCCGCACCCGCACCCGCACTTGTACACGTGTTATAAATATATTATAATATATATATATATATATATATATATATATATATATATATATATATATATATAATATATATATATATATATATATATATATATATATATATATATATATATATATATATATATATATATATTATCAGGTGGTAGACATGCGATGGGGTGTTCGAGATGAGGCCACAGATGATCACATGACCACTGAACTGTGCATGAGAGAAATCCAGAATTGCCAACGGTTGTCAATGGGACCCAATTTTGTGGTCAGTTTATATATATATATATATATATATATATATATATATATATATATATATATATATATATATATATATATATATATATATATATATATATATATATATATATATATATATATATATATATATATATATATAGTGGTAGGCACTGCCCCATTAATCAGTTTACTTTTCCTAGGGTAAGCTAACATTTTCGATATAGGATTGACTGTTCAGCTAGCTTTAAAAACAGTTTATTGATCAGCTACTTTCGCTAAATCTATGTCCGCTAACTTGAATTCTTATAAGCATAAAATTTGAAATAGATATTTAAAATTTGAATAAAAAAGCATCTGGAAGATGACTGTAGATAACAATGAAATATCGCAGACCTTTCAGTTTGGTTTAGGAATGTTAGATTATATGAGGCAAGTCTTATGAATATATGAAATATATTACTGAATGTATGGAGAGAGAACCAACTGATAGTTTATATTTCTGTTATAGCAATGTATTGCTTCGTGATAAGGTATCCCGTGAAAGACCTGTGTATGGTTTATCTCACTGGTTTTGGAGGGGCTATACAAAATAAGATACAGCACAGGAGTAGTTGAAG
>SEYY01023589.1:20000-32500 GCA_009176605.1 Armadillidium nasatum
CAGTCTTTCTCTAACTTACAAGCTTTCGTTTGAACGTTTTCAGATCTGTTATAATTATATGTTACCTTTTGAAGACATCCCTGATGATCTTATTCCTCTTACCGCCCACTTTAAAGAAATATTGAATGTGCCAACGGAACAACAGGTATGCCATTGCGTAATAGAAAAATATAAGACAAAGAGTGTGTAAATCACTGTGTATACACCGGACGTAAATTCGGCAGATGATTGTGAGTCATCTAACAATCATCCCCAATGTGAATATTAGTATTCAGTTTAATGTGGAATAAATTTATTAAAAATGTCAAGCAGCCGAGAAAAGGTCAGTACGCACAGCGTAGTGGTGTACTATCGGCTCTGTGTGACCAGTCAAATTTAAAATAAAATGGAATTCCATTCAGAGATGTAACCTCACTCACAATCAGATGCCGACTTTATGCCCTAAAGAACAAATTTAATTATTCTATTAATATCAATTTATAACATTTAATTTAGCTGTATAAAAGATAACTAGAAAAATTCCAAACTGAGTCTTATACACCTGTATATAGGGAATGTTTTTGTGCGCTTTTGGGGAATGTGGGTTATAAGACTTTTCTGTTATGTGACTCAATTATCCTTTAAATAAAAATTTTAATGCTTTAAATTTCAGCCTCTGATGATTTTCCTTGATAGTGTTGATCAGATAACAGGAGCAGCAGACGCCAACAGAATGTCTTGGATACCAACAAGGTTACCTCCCAACGTAAAGGTGTGTGTGTGTGTGTGTGTGTGTGTGTGTGTGTGTGTGTGTGTGTGTGTGTGTGTGTGTGTGCGTGTGTGTGTGTTTAAACGCAGGTAAAGCTCCTATCAATAATTTAAAGTAATTGATGGGGTGGTTTATTTGCTTTTAATTCTTCTTTATACTAAAGAAAAAAAAAAAAAAATAATAAAATAAAATACTTGGTTATTATATTAAATTATTGTAATATATATATTACTGTTTATCAATATTAAATACTGTTTTTTTAACATTAAATTACTTTAAATATTAATTTTTAACATTAAATTATTAATATTAATAATATTAATAATTATTTTCCAGAGTGAAATATTATTTGTTAAAGTAAATTATTTAAAATATTAAGTATTGTTTATCAAATTTATTAAAATTATGAAAAATTATTAAAATCGTTAATTAAAAATTATTAAAAATTATTAAAAAAATTATTAAAAATTAAAAATTATTAAAATTATTAAAAATTATTAAAATTATCAAAATTATTAAAAATTATTAAAAATAAAAAATTATTAAAAATTAAAAATGAAAAAATTACTAAAAATTAAAAATTACTAAAAATTATCAAAACTATTAAAAATTATTAAAAAAAAAAAGTTATTAAAAATTATTAAAAATTAAAATATTACCAAAAATTAAAAATTATTAAAAATTATCAAAACTATTAAAAAATTATTACAAATTTCCAAAACTATTAAAAATTATTAAAAATTATAAAAATTATTATTTGTCAATATTTTAGTTTGTGGTGTCTGCTGTGGCAGAAGAAGAGGACCCTGAAATATCGAAGGATTTTGACCTTCTTTGGAGGATGATTGACACTCCGGAAAATTTTCTGGAAGTTCAAGCCTTGGGAGAAGAATTAGCCATGGAGATTATGAGGTTAATTATATTTTAAATTAAAAGATTTTTATTAAAGTATATTAAAATACACTTCAAAAATTGTCCTAACGAATCGTTGGGACAAGTGGCAAAAATGTCACAACAAATTTTTTCAGTTATTTTCTTATTAGATAATAAATTGGTGAAGCGACTTTCTTATGTTTAACATGTTTTTTTCTCTATTAAAAATTTTACTGTGACATTTTTGCAACTTGTCCCAACGATTCGTTAGGACAATTTATTCAGTGTAGTAACTTATTATTTTGATTTTGTGTTAAAAAATTTTATTCTCTAGAAAATGGATGGAAACAGCTCAAAGAGATCTAAACAATTATCAATGGAGGGTCGTAAACAACGCCATTTCCCACTGTTCTCTTCCAATATTTGTAAAACTTGTCTTTGCTGAAGTTTGTAGATGGAAAAGTTACAGTAAACCTCAGATGACTGTTTTAGCTACTAATGTCATGGACTCCATTATGATGTTATTTGAGAAGACTGAGAAACAGGTGAGTGAAATCTAACTTTAAGAACTAATTATTTTTACAGGTAAAATTATGCTTTTTATGTTTAAAATGGGAAGACATTGTTTTGAAGGTTGTAACAACATATCATTGCTTAAGCTGTCATAATTCGTTGCTCAAAATGTCACATTTTTACTGGATAATGAATAAACGTCTTAAAAATGTATTTTAAAAGGTGAATTTCTTTGATTGCATTACATTATCACCTGATCAAGTTCTTTGATTTTTTATTTTTTTTTTGAGAGAGGCCCTCACTGACGAGGGGAAATGCCATCCCTCCAGGCAGAAAATATACTGCCTTTCAGGCCAACACGAGTTCAGAGCGAGTGAATCACATCCACAAGCAACGAGAGCTCATGAATTCGTGATGCTCTTTCTGCTGTGATTTATAGGCGTTCGAAATTTCTCTGAGTTACGAGATGTCGCTAGAAATGTGCGCTTATATTTTCTAAAGAGTGGTATAAAAATCTTATTTTTCATATTTTTGGACTTACGAGGTATCACAGCTTAAGCATCGATATGGTTAATTTACCATACCAAATTTTATTCTAATTTAATGGGATGAATATACTTTAAAATTAACTTTTATATTTAATTTTCAGCATGGTAAAATGTTGGTTTCCCACGCCCTGGCTTATATTACTGCTAGTAAAAATGGACTATCCGAATCCGAACTGGAAGATCTTATATCTCTTGATGATAGGGTAACGAAGCAAACATTTTCACTTTAATGAAAATCTTTAGCACTACTATTTAATAAAACTAAAGGTCAATGCCATAAATAGCTACCCATCTGCAATTACTATTTACTAAGATATAAAATTATTTTAATACAATTTGAGACTAGTTCATGAAGATAAACTTACTACTTCCTCACTAGATGTCTCATTCCCCTTTTTAGGTACTTGACGATGTCTATCAGTACCATATGCCGCCCGTGCGTAGAATTCCTCCACTTCTGTGGACGAGAATCAGAAATGATTTGCCAAATTATTTATCTGACTGCGAGGCTGATGGCGTATCTGTATTGAACTGGTATCACAGGTAAGGAAATTCAGAACTGACTATTCCGTGGACATTTCGTATATTGTATATTTGAAATTGGTCTTTGTATTATCATTATTAAAAATAGTATATATATATATATATATATATATATATATATATATATATATATATATATATATATATATATATATATATATATATATATATATATATATATATATATATATATATATATATATAATATATATATATATATAATATATATACACAAAATTAAAGTCTGCTAAAATAGATCACAGACTATTATATATATAAGCAAATTTAAAGTCTTCTATATGTGTATTCGAACCCTGACCATTTGGATGGTAAGATAGAGTGCTACCTCTGCGCCAAAACAGTTCAAAAGGAAATCGCAAGGAGAAAACTCTGACACAGGGGAACGGTCATTTTCTATCCTCCTCACTCACAGTATTATTTTATTTGAACGTTTTTTGCATTTTGTCCCTAATTTTCTTTGGTAGATTTTTATTATTTATTATTTTATCATTATTTATAATTTTGTTATTAGTTACTTTATTATTATTTATAATTTTATTACTCATTATTTTATTATTAATTATAATTTTATTATTTATTATTATATTTTTTCCCCCTTCTTTTTTTCAGACAATTCAAAGAGGCTGCGGTAAAGCGATATTTTACCAACGAAAGCCTAACAATATATTTTCATTCCATGACTGCAGATTACTTTTGGGGTATTTGGGGGGGAGGAAACCCAAAGCCTTTTAAGTACACGGAGATTCAACGTCACAGGTATTAAAAGATATATTTATCTTTTTGTAATGTAATTTTGCTTTAATGGTAATATTATGCTAAGAATTATTACTGTACTATACGAAGATTCCCTAAAAGTGGAGGTATACGAGTGGTTATATCTCTCGAGCATTTTTTTTTTTTTATTAAAAGTTCACATCTCACGGGCATTGCCCTATTCGAGGAGGGGAACTTTTCTAGGTAATATATACCTAGGATCCCAAGAGGGATCGAACCGGCGCCCTCAATCACGTGAGTCAATCACCCTACAGTTTGAGCCACGGTGGATGGTATTTGCCCCTGTAGTTCCTATAGAAGAGAGATAAGGCACCAATGTCATATCTCAAAGATAGGTCAAGTGAATAGGAAGAAGAGGAACAGTTTTTAAGATTATGAATAGACACTATCCAAAAAATGGGTAGCTTCCTGTTTCTTCTTATAAATATTTGTCTTTGTTAATCATGTTTTAACTGATTTGATTTTTAGATCGTTAGAAAGATGTTTTTAATTTATATTTTTAATTACTTTCTGTCCTTACTGTACAACGTTATTTAGTTAAACATAATTGTTAAATTGTTACATATATTTCATGCAACTTTTTATATTAAATTTTAAATTAATATTAAAAACAAATATTAAATATTAAAATTAATATTTAATGTAGCTTTATCAGCTTTTCCCTCATAGAGACTGCTAATACTTTTAAAAAATTAAACTTTTTAATAGAGGATTGTCAAAGTTATTAATCCTATAATATTAAATACAAATAAAATATTTAGTTGTTTGATTTTGATGCTGAATTGTTTGTTGTCAATGTTGGTACACTGTTGATGCTGAACTATTTGTTGTCATTGTTGGAATGCTGCTGAAACTGAATTGTTTGTTGTCAGTGTTGGTATACTGTTGATGCTGAATTGTTTGTTGTCAGTGTTGGCATACTGTTGATGCCGAATTTTTTGTTGTCATTGTTGGAATGCTGCTGAAACTGAACAGTTTGTCAGTGTTGGAATGCTGTTGATATTGTTCTTATATTTATTTTTGCATTTCTTATTGCTACAATGATAAGCAACTCACTGATAATAAAAATCATCATAAATATTAGTCAGAAGTTAAGAAAAAAATATTCAGAATTTTTTTATTTTTTTTTTATTTTTTATTTAAGGATAAGTTAAAAGTGTTCTTAAAACATTTTACTTCACTTCTGAATAAGAATTAACCTTTTTTTATTGTTTAAACTAAAGGTTTAACTTAAAGAGCAAAGATGGACTTGCAGATCGAAAGGTTCCTATGCAGCCTCTCATCTACTACAATAAAGAAGGAAAACCTTCAAGATACAACTTGAGAAAGGTGAATTTAGTCAAGGTTTTACTTGAAAGATGTTTCATTAGTGATCTATTTTTTTATTATTAATATTAAAAAGTTCACATCTCACGGGCATTGAGTTCCCTATTCCCAAGAGGAATCGAACCGGCGCCCTCAAGCATTTTTACTCTCTTAATTAAATCACTACTTATTTTCTTTCTACCTTTGAGCCACGGTAGAGAGTTAGTTCGTATTGTCTTAATTAAATCACTACTTACTTTCTTTTTAAGTTTGGAGAATTTCCGTATCATTTGGTAAGGTCGGGGAGATTCGAAGATTTATATGAACACGTTTTGTTCAATTATCAGTGGCTACACGCAAAGTTATGTTCTTGTCCTCTTCAGGCAGTTCTTGCTGATTTTGAGGACGCTTCTCAATTTATTGAGGACAAGGATCAAAACAGGTATTTATATATTCACTCTATGTATAATGTATTAAATGAAATTATTTATGTATTTTTATATCACTAATCGTTTGAACTGAAATTTATTAATTAGTAACAGTAATATAAATCTTAAACATATGCTTCCTTAGATAATTTTATTTTTAATGTAAAAACATGACAGAAATCAGCGAATATATATGTTCAAAATTGTACATATTTGCACATATATTTTTTGCATTTTAAAATGCAAAGGAAAAACTGTGTCAAAGATTTTCTTCAAAAATTCAATTATACATTTGGTCGTTATGTGTTCTGTTTCCCTCATTTCATTTGTTCTTTTTTAAAAGTCCGTTTCATACCATTTTCAGGACAAAATTGCATGAGATATTGTAATCATATATTTGTCACATTCTCAAATATTATGTTTAGGTTAGGTTAGATTAGATTAGGCTAGGTTAGATTAGGTTAGGTTGGGTTAGATTATGCTAGGTTAGGTTAGGTTAGATTAGATTAGGTTAGGTTAAATTAGGTTAGGTTGGGTTAGATTATGCTAGGTTAGGTTAGGTTAGATTAGGCTAGGTTGGTTCTATCAAATTACAGCAGACAAATAGAAAGGAAAGATAAAGTTCACAAATATCGTGATTTTATTCTCTATTCGAAGCTCTTTTATGCAGGGAACTAATGCTAGTGGCTGATGCTCTTCGTCTTGGAGGTGCCATTCTATCAGTATATCCAGATATGCTTGCGCCTCAGTTAGTAGGTCGTCTTCTTCCAGAAATGGAATCGAACCCGCATGTCAAAAATTTATTGAAACAATGTGATGTCGAAGGAATTGAACACTGTGGTCTAATGCCTTCTCATCATATGATGCACACACCAGGAGGGCCTCTTAAGGTATGTTAAAAAAAATAGCCTAGTTTAATTATTATCAAACCCTTTTAATAACATAAAATGATATAAAAAAGATAATTTACGTCTAATTAAGCCTGTATATCAGTTTTTAAATATCTTAACCCATTTTTATTATCAGTATTCGTTAGAAGGACATCAGTTCGCTGTGTTTGGGTTCAGTCTAACAGTGGATAGAAGGTATATCGTCAGCGTATCTAATAAATTCATTACTTGGGACCTGTCAACGTCTGATTTGACGAGAGAGGTCATTCCAGGTATCGAAGGGATAATGCAGGACCTTTCTCTATCTCCTGATAATAAATATTCAGTTGCTCACACGAACAATAATCAGGCAAGGACAAAATAAGTTCATGACATAAATTAATAATTTCATGCAATAATAAATTTATAATTTTATACATTTATAATTTCTTACAATAAATTGTTAACGCTTTACTTTTCTTGCAATGACTATACTATAACTATTAATAATTCATTCATTACTATTTTCACTACTACTACTACTACTACTACCATCATTACTGTTACTACTACAACTATTACCACTACTACTATTATTACTACTGCTACTACTACTACTACTACTACTAATAATAATAATAATAATAATAATAATAATAATAATAATAATAATAATAATATTTAAAAAATTAAGGAATACTTACCTAATAGTTATATTTTGTAAAATTTTTAGAATGCTTAAATTTAAATATATTATTTATTATTTAAAATCTTAGAATTGGATTAAAATATATATTCAGGATCACACACACACACACACACACACACACACACACACACACACACACACACACACACACATATATATTATATATATATATATATATATATATATATATATATATATATATATATATATATATATATATATATATATATATATATATATATATATATATAGACTATTCTTCTGAATATGCTGACAAGTGAATTTTTTATCATTGACAACCCCCTTGATGGAGAATCTGTTCAGGGAACTTTACTGTCGGACACTCATTGTATTATCCACGGACAAAATTATAATAATAATAATAGGTATTATTATTATTATTATTATTATTATTATTATTATTATTATTATTATATATTATTATTATTATTATTATTATTATTATTATTATTATTACTATTATTTTTAGTATTAGTATTTAAGATAGTAATAATTGTACTCCTTCCTACAATACTTTCAACAACTAAAACTCCTTCAGGTCGTGGGTCCTCCTGAATCTGCGAGGGGAACAACTCAGTAAAGTAGAAGCTCCGTCAGACATGCCAATACTCGTTATGGATTTCGTAGGACTCAAGGATTACCATATAGTATTCTGGAGTGGGAGTTACGAGGATAAGATAATGAAGCTTTATTCTTTGGTTAATGATGTTCCTCTCCAGCAACTTACCTTTCATAAGTAAGTAATATTTTGCTTATCATTGATATTTCAACTTCTACTACTACTACTACTGCTACTACTGATAATGCTACTATTATCATTACTAAGGTTACTAATACTATTGCTACTATTAGCTCTAAAGAGGGGGTGTGGAATTGGGAAAGGAGTCGAAGTCCGGAATTGCGAAATCGGTAAATTTTGGTAGATCAGAATAGTGATCGAAACTGGATCCAGAAAAGGACTGGAACCCGAATCGGACCCTTTCTTGAGCCGGACCCAAGAACTGGACTGGAACTGGAACTGGGGTCAGGTTGACAGCCTTACTAAGAACTGAACCTATAAACGGAATCGGGGTTGAGTTGAAAACCCTTTCTGGAACCAGACCTACGAATAGGACAGGAACTGGAATCGGGGTCAGGTTGAAAGCCTTACTAAATCGGAATCGGGTTGGAAGCATTTCATGGAAATTAATCTCTGAATCGGTTTGAAAAGTCGCTTGATCATAAAGTTAAAATCGTAATCGGAGTGAAAACTGCAATCAAATCAGAGCCGGATTCATTATGTAACTGGTTCCATAGCCCCGCTTCAACCTTAGATCATTTCAGTTCAAAATTTACATTAGAAACCTTTATTATAATCCTAATTTTCATTTATAATGCTTTCACTCAGTGTGATGTGTTGGGGAACGAAAGAAAAAGACATGGTTTATTGTTGTGTCCCTGGCAAAGATCATGACGTCTGCAAGTTCCTGAGGAAGGAAACTCATTGGGAACTTGATCGCATCATTGCATGTAGCAAAATTGCACTTTTACAACTGCAGTTATCTTTCGAAGAAATGCATCTTATTGGGACTCATATGGGAGGTTTCGAGGTATGTTAGGCTTTCTTATTTTCGTTTTTTTTTTTATTAATTATTAATTTACAAAACAAAGTTGGTTCTAGACCCTATCCAGTCTTTCCAGATTTGTTCCAGACCTGATACAGTCTTTACAGTTTTTCCAGATACGTTCCAATCTTTTCAAAATTTTATTCACCGTATTTTTATGCATTTCATCATTTTTAGAGAAATTATATAAGGTGTTTAACATTTTCCCCAAAAACTATTCATGGGTTTCTAATGAAATCCATCCTGCAGTTGCAGTTATGGTTGAAGGTGTGATTTCCCATTCTCAGTTTTCTAACTGCTTTTTCAATCGCTACAGATCTGGGAAATTGAATCAGGAAAAGTTTGGTCCCTTTGTTTACCTCACGGTGTCAGAAATATTTCAACTCAGGTTCTTCAGTCTACCAGCTGTGTGCTCTCCAGAGGGTTCAAATATGCTGTAGCAGGAGTGAGGTAAACATTTTAATGTTTTAATTATATAAATGAAATACAATATAAAGAAATATTGGTAATAATATAAGTAAATCTGTTGTAATAAAATTAAAAAAAACAAACTTCTAAAACCTAACAATAGTGAAGATAACCTAACCTAACCTAACCTAACCTAACCTAACCTAACCTAACTTAACCTAACCTAATCTAACCTAACCTAACACCTTATTATGACTGAGGTATCATATATTTAACTTTAAAGTGTAAATATTACATTCCAAAACTTAAATTTTTAGATTAAATGTTGCTATTTATTTTTATAGTTCGCACCTCTTCAAGGAGTGAGATTTTCTAGGTAATTTCTGTCCAGAATCCGAAAGAGGGATTGAACCTGTGCCTTCAAGCACGTTAGTCAACGACCCTACCGTTATCCCACTCTTTATTTAATTTTATTGACATATTTTAAAGTTTCTATTCAATTAAATAATTAATTTTATAGAGTGATAAAAAAGTTATATATGGCTATATATATATATATATATATATATATATATATATATATATATATATATATATATATATATATATATATATATATATATATATATATATATATATATATATATATATATATATATATATATATATATATATATATATATATATATACCCCTTCTTATTGTACTCATGTCCACTATATATTCTATATTCATTGAACTCATCCTTAACCTTTATATTCTCTCAAAATCCTTTTACTCGCGTATGTAAGAGTGAATTTCGAAGTTCTCAAAATGATCAGGAAATCCTTCTCAAAATTGTCTCATAATTCTTCAAAGTTCTCAAAATGATCAGGAAATTTTTCTCAAAATTGTCTAATAATTCTACAAAGTTCTCAAAGTGATCTGAAAATTTTTCTCAGAATTCTTATAATTTTTCAAAGTTCTCAAAACGATCAGGAAATATTTCTCAAAATTGTCATATAATTCTACAAAGTTCTCAAAGTGATGAGGAAATGTTTCTCAAAATTCTTACAATTTCGTTTTCAGAAAAAATTTGTACGTTTGGGATTTGGAAACTTGTGAACTTGTGAAGGTTTTGGACGCTCATTTTGGTCGAATTATTGGAATGGAGTCTCTCACCTGTGGGCCATGGAACTCGGTAATAATAATAATTAATAATAATAATAATAATAATAATAATAATAATAATAATAATAATAATAATAATAATAATAATGATAATAATAATGAAAATATGATAATTATAATAATAATAACAATAATAATAATAATAATAATAATAATAATAATAATAATAATAATAATAATAATAATAATAATAATAATAATAATAATAATAATAATAAATAATAAAATAAAAAATAAAAAAAAAAAAAAAAAAATAAATTAAATAAAAAAATTATTATTATTATTATTTTTATTATTATTATTATTATTATTATTATTATTATTATTATTATTATTACTCTTATTATAATTATTATTATTAGATAATAACATCTTCTCTGGACCGCACAGTGAAGGTTTGGAATATAAACAACATCTTCGAACAGGTTCACGTCATAGATAGACATGAGCTTCAAGTGGATTCCATTAGGTACCTACTACTACTACTACTACTACTACTACTACTACTACTACTACTAATAATAATAATAATAATAATAATAATAATAATAATAATAATAATAATGATAATAATCAGTAATGATAATAATAATAATAATAATAATAATAATAATAATAATAATAATAATAATAATAATAATAATAATAATAATAATAATAATAATAATAGTGGAAGTAGTAGTTGTAAATCGCAATAAAAGTAGTGTTATAAATTAGTACTGATAAATATTAATTGCAGAATAATGCAATATGAAAAATTATTATTATTATTATTATTATTATTATTATTATTATTATTATTATTATTATTATTATTATTATTATTATTATTATTTATTAGTTTTTATTATAGCTATCATAATTATTATTAATTTTATTTTTATTATTCTTATTCTTTTTATAAATAATTTTATTATTGTTCTTATTTTTATTTTTATTAATACTCACGATAGTTTAAATATTATTAATACTATTAAAATATCATTGTTATAAGTATTAATATTTATTATTTATATTATTATTATTAAACTTTTATAACCTATTTTTTTAATATAGACAAAATTTAAATTTAAGATTTTATCATTTTTTCCCTTTAGAATATTTTTGTCCTGTTCTGACGGTGGTCAGAAATTATTATTTTCAATATATTTAAACAATCATTTCTCAATCCAACCAATTTACAGTGAAATTTATTTTATATTTTGTCATGTATTTTTCAGCTTAGCCCCAAAACACCCTTTGGGTGTAACAGTAACACGTAACTGTGTCGGAATTTGGAACTTGGTTGGGAACTTGAAGTCGCAGATTCTCCTTTGGGGGCGATTGGGAAGACTAGTCGCGAAACTCGCAAACTCGCAGATATCTATATTATGGGGGCGATATGTATACTATACGCTCATATATATATATATATATATATATACTATATAATATATATATAGTATCTATTATATATATATGAGTATATAGTACTATATAGCATATATATATATATATATATATATATATATATATATATATTATATATATATATATATAATATTATATAGCAGTCGGAAATAGGATTTTACAGATAAATTAATCAGTTTATAGTGATAAAAAAAAAAAAATCTTCCACACATAAAAAATAAAAAAAAAGAAAATGAATAAAATAAAAAATAATAATAATAATAATAATAATAATAATAATAATAATAATAATAATAATAATAATAATAATAATAATATATTTACTTGCACAGATACATCGTGTCTACTGAGTCAGGTCACATCCTCATTTGGAACTACAAAGCCCAAAAAGTCCTTTTCAAAACGGAACAAAAAGACGTTCAGCAAATTATTTTACTCGACGAAGACACAAAATTTGTCGCTGTTTCAAAGGTGATGTCAATTGTATCGTGGCGTAAGGGTATACTGCAAAAAATTGTCCTAACGAATCGTTGGGACATATGGCAAAAAAAAATGTT
>SEYY01023589.1:42500-45000 GCA_009176605.1 Armadillidium nasatum
TTATTTTTTTTCATTCAATGTTGTATGAATTATAATACATTAAAAACGCTTTTTTTAACCTTATTATGTTTAGAATATGTATTAGGATAAGGTTTACTGTTTCGGAAATGCCGAAATAACATTTTAAGACATACAACATACCTATTTTAAATTAATATATATTTTTCTTGGAATTTACAAGTATTTCAGAAAATCAGAGGTAAAACACCTAATACTAGATAATTACCATGACATAATTTGTATGAATTGTATCTTTACAAATGAAATACAACTATATCTTCTCAATGTAAATTAATTATTATTAAATAGCATTACATATTTATACTGCAATGTTTAGGAGTTGTATCATATTACATAAGTTAGTCTTTCAAATGAAAGAAAATGTAATACTAAAGAAAATGAATATAAAGGGGTAGCATTTATAATTTTTATAAAATGTATTCTTTTTCAGAATTGTAGTTTCTTTTTAACTAACAAAATTTTTAACAATAACGGATTTTATTTTAATTAACGTTTATTTTACAGCATGAAACACAAACTTTTTTTCAGTCTGACAATATATATATATATATATATATATATATATATATATATATATATATATATATATATATATATATATATATATATATATATATATATATATATATATATATATATATATATATATATATATATATATATATATATATATATATATATATATATATATATATATATATATATATAGATTAACTGACGGCAAAATGATAGCAAATTACCGGGTTCAGGCAGAATTGACAGCAATTGCAGGAAGCGCAGACGGGAGATCTATCGTCCTGGGGACTCTAGATGGCTGTCTGTCTTCTCTGAGCATTGCTGACCCCACAAAAGAAGACGTTCATGAAATGCTGGCATCATTGCCTTCCAGGGATCCAAAGGGTATATATATATATATATATATATATATATATATATATATATATATATATATATATATATATATATATATATATATATATATATATATATATATATATATATATATATATATATATATATATATATATATATAATATATATATATATATATATATATATATATATATATATATAATAAAGTAAAAGTTATTCAGTTGAACCATAGAGATAGCTGACAGCAATGCGTGTAGTTGATGGGAATACAAAATTGGGTGGAAAGACATGGATTCGTGCTTGTAGTAACAGCAGAGAACTTATACTTAATCACACATCAGTGAATAAGAAGTGTTCTTCTAAGCAACAATGTGTGTAATTAATGCGATCAAGCGAGCACAAGTTGGCGTGATTCAATCCTCGTGCTTCGGAAAGTGAATCTTTCTTTGAATGCATGTTTTAAACGAACCCCTGTGGTTCAAGTCGTATCCTTTATTTCACAAATTTTAAGGTGGACGAATATGCATGGGGGTCTCCCAGGACCTGGACTGGTACCCGTAATATTTAGGAAAAGATTTCTGCTGTTCATAAGGTGAAGGACAATCGCTGTATAACTGTACGTGTGTGTCAACCTCACTATTTGATCTCGACACAGCATCCAGAAAAGAGAAATGAGGTATCAGAAAGTATGTGCCCAATAGGTATCAGTAGTATACTACGCACTTTCGACGGGTGCCAGATTTCGAAAATCTGGCAACCTAAGCCAGAACGGGATTTTAATTTGCAATGCAAATCACTCCGCTCAAATTGACCTCACGCTCTTTCCTGACACTGGTGTCCAAGCACCTCACAAAGTTGTGTAGACGAGGATATGCCTAAAACATCTCTGTCGATACCACAAGGACGGTTAACGTTTCTTGGAACAAATTTGAAACCACTATTTCGAGTTAGAAAAAAAGACATCCTACATTACCAAAAAGACAGAAGGCAAATTAAGTCGTCAGCTTCGGATGCAAGGTCATGTTGAGAATTAATGGACCTTTACTTTTGGAGTGACTGCCGGTCAGTGTCACGATCAACACTCAACATTATTGGGAAACATTACAGACACTCCAAAGAACCATCAAAAACACTGCCTGAAAAATTGCCACAAGGCGTGTTTATACTTTACGATAACACACTCCCACATGTTGCCAGCCCAACCATGGACACTTTGAACTGTTTTCGATGGGGCTTATAGATCACCTGCCTTAAGCCCAGACCTCTCTTGCGACGAAGAAAGTACTAAAGGGTAAGCCTTACAATTCCTATGAATCGGATTGTGATGCTGTGAATGAGTGGTTCAACCAGCATCCAACCTTCTTTGCAGAGAGTATGGAGAAACTTGTTCAACGGTGAAATAGTTGCCTGAACAATCGAGGTGATTATCTGTGACCCTTTCCAGTTGTTATCGGTGATATAGGATATGTTATCATAAATAAAATGTTAGATTCTTGACACTAGTCTATGTTTCAACTGAACAACCCTTTATATATATATATATATATATATATATATATATATATATATATATATATATATATATATATATATATATATATATATA
>SEYY01023589.1:55000-67500 GCA_009176605.1 Armadillidium nasatum
TATATATATATATATATATATATATATATATATATATATATATATATATATATATATATATATATATATATATATATATATATATATATATATATATATATATATATATACTTCTCATTTACCTGTATGCGTAAAACTACGGACGGTGTTGGCCAAAGGAGCTGACGAGGGAAATTTTGAGGAAGTTCTTGACTCCCTCCTACTTCCGGAGACTTCTGAAAGTCCTAAATTTTCTTTGACCTTTTGATTGTACAACTGATACATGTAAGGATGGACTTTCACGTGACTTTTGTTCACTTTGGGTCTTTCACTAAGACCGAAGGAGCTAAGGAAAGCTTTTTCTAAACCTTTGACTAATTCTGGGTCCTTGTCAATGATAATAGAATCCTTAGAATCCTTCGCATTATCTGAGCTATCGTTGGTGAAATCAGGGCTTGGTTCTTTTGGGAGTGAATTTCTGATTTTATCGTAAGGAAATTGAGTCAATGATGTTCCATATTGTATTGATAATATCCAGAGGAGAAGTAGTTGCTTGCTCATTCTGTTCAGTTCTGTAAAGGAAAATAAGGTTATAGATATATTAAAAATAAAAAATAAAAAAAATAATAAAAAAATAAATAAAGATATAAAGAAACAACATGTTAAATGTCATTTTTTAAAGTGTAAATAAGAATATAGATATATTAAAAATAAAAATAATAAAAATAATAAAAAAATAAATAAATAAAATAAAAAATAAAAATAAAATAAATAAAATAAATAAATAAAGAAAAAAAAAAAAAAAAAAAAAAAATTTTAAAAAGTGTAAATTAAAAATATAAAATTAAAATAATAAATAAATAATAATTATAATAAATAAAAATAAAAATTAAAAAAAAAAAAAAAAAAAAAAAAAAAAAAAAAAAAAAAAAAAAAAAAAAAAAAAAAAAATAAAAAATAAAAAATAAAATAATATAATAAAAAAATAAATAAATAAATAAATGAATAAAGATATAAAGAAATAACATGTTAAATGTCATTTTTCAAAAAGTGTAAAAAATATAATATAAAAATAAAAATATAAAATAATAATAAATATAAAAAATAAAATAATAAATAAATTTATAAATAAATAAAGAAATAACATGTCAAATATAATTTTTTAAAAAGTGTAATAGTAAGATGTTTGATTGCTTCATTTATAAATTTGTAATTTAAAAAAAAAGAAATTTATGACACCCAAAGTAATTAAAATAATAATTTTTTAAAAAAAAAAGGAAAATAAATGCAAATTTTATTTAAAGATTGAAAATTACTTTAAATGAAAATAATCTTATAAATTTTAGACTATGAATGTAAATAATTTTTACCTTTCAAAAAAAAAATAATTAAAAAAAAATTTATTTTCAAATCTGCTCAAAAAAAAATTATTTTTTGAGATGAATTTTGGAGGATATAAACTTTCACTAAGGAGATCGACAAGGAAACTGAAGGATTTCTTATGGGAATCAACCCTTTTGACCTATTAAATACTCGTATCCTGCCCCCCCGAGGTCACCGTACCCTACATTTGACCCCCCCATTTTCAGAAGCAAACTAATGTCATTTTAATGAAAACAATGAAAATGTGTTGCCACAAAAACCTAGAATCTTTTCGACTTTAGAGTTTTAACAGCAGGAGCTCATTATTCAGGTAGGTACCGAACCCCCTTCCCCCACCAATAACAATACAATGACCACAATAATTTGACACCTTCTTTTGTTACTTTGTTACTTTTCACAAGATTTTCACACCTTTTAATGGATTTAGCAAATAGTTTAACACCTTTTAATGTGTTAAGTAAATAATTTAACACCTTCAATCTGCTTTTAATTCCCTTTTAAAGAAAAACATTTTTAACCTCAGTTGAAAAGGAAGTCAAAAAATGGCTAAAATAGGGTTCCAACATTTCTCTGAGAAAGGTAGACTATATATATATATATATATATATATATATATATATATATATATATATATATATATATATATATATATATATATATATATATATATATATATATATATATATATATATATATATATATATATGCGTGTATGTATGTATGTGTGCGTGTAGTGTAAAATATTTTTCTTTCTAATATTTGGTTTAATTCTTACTATTTTTTCCCCTCCTGAACGACATTATCATAAGAATAAATTTCTTTGTCCAATTAATAATGCTCTTCTGATTGTTCTTTATTACTTTTTCCAAAAATTTATATTTATAATGGACTTTTTATTTCATTTTGTTTTCATACTTCGATGGACATAGACTTTATGTTGTCACTCTATATTAGTGTTATTCTATATAAGTCTAGGAATATCATAGTTCAACGTGGTAAGATCTTTTAATTTCTTGAGCTTCAATCCTCACCACAGTTAATTATTTTAATACTACAATATAATCCTCTACATTTTTGGACAGAAAAAAAGAGATTGTTGAAAAACAGCTTCATGGGGTATAAACATATTCTAATTTTGGATATTGTTATTGTAATAACATTGCAATGTTGTGGCAATGAAAATTTATTCCTTCTTTGTCGTAGTATGGTCCTAGGTTTATATGATTGAAGAGCCATTTTAACAAAAATATTTTCTGTAGTACACTTCGTGTGAGGTTACTCTTTGTGTATGAAGTTTAGTCTCGAAATTTACAGCAATGACAAATGTTTTGCATCTTCTTTTATCTTCTTTCTTGTGTCACTTTTAAATTTCTGATATCTTCACTGCAGCTTTATTAGAACTTCATCACCTGCTACACCATTCATCTTCAAGAGCTCAAGTATTTTGACAAATCCGTTCATGTACTTTTTAGATTATTTTAAATGTTTTTAACTTTACAAATATACGTACGCCGTCTGTTATGCCTTACATATGGAAAACTTACTTATTTAAACAGAGAATTACCGTTTAAATCTGATTTTACATTTACAAATAAAAAATCTTTTGAGTATGCACTTCAAAAAGATCACCCAATTTCAAATGATAGTTTTTTTAATAATAGAATCGTTTGAATCTTCAAATGATGACAGAATTTTGGAATTTTTAAAAACCCTTTGAGGTTCATTCATTTTTATACGGTTTGATAAAGATGCACACACACAAATGTATGTATATTTATGTATTGTATGTGTGTATGTATGTTATGTATGTATAATATTATGTATGTATGAATTTATTATTATGTATGTATGTATGTATGTATTATGTATATTATGTATTAATTTAATTTTTTCTTTTTATATATTTATATATATTTATTTATATATATATATATATATATATATATATATATTATATATATATATATATATATATATATATATATATATATATATATATATATATATATATATATATATATATATATATATATATATATATATATATATATATATATATATATATATATCGTCGATACAAATGCAAACTACTGAATATGAAAAATTGTGTTTTTGAATTGCGCCCTCTAGGGAGTTTCTTCAGAAATATTGCATATGGTAGAAACGTCTTGAACCTGAATTTCCTTCGCAAACTTAAGAAATAATAATTTCAATGTATTGAAAAACATAGAGTTTTTTATTTTTTCCCTATGGCTACGCATTGAATACATAGTTTAACTATTAAAAAATAATAAAAAAAAATAAATAAACTACATTCATAAAAGTACCTATGAGAGTATAATGAAAATATCATTGTTTTATGGACTGATTTGATAATGAACAATTTTTTTTGTTTCCCGAAACGTAGTATTATATATATTATATATTTATATATATATATATATATATATATATATATATATATATATATATATATATATATATATATATATATATATATATATATATATATATATATATATATATATATATATAATATATATATATATATATATATATATATATATATATATATATATATATAATATATATAATATATATATAAATATAATATAAAAATAATATAAATAAAAAAAAAAAAAAAAAAAAAAAAAAAAAAAAAAAAAAATATATATATATATATATATATATATATATATATATATATATATATATATATATATATATATATATATATATATATATATATATATATATATATATATATATATTATATATATATATATATATATATATATATATATATATATATATATTATATATATATATATATATATATATATATATATATATATATATTATATATATATATATATATATTATATATGTATTATTTATGGTATATGTGTTTTCTTAAAGTGGATATTAGTGTGTTGATATTTCTCCGTGTACATTCAATTTATAATCGATCAAAATATCTAAAATTTAGATAGTTGATGTTTAGATTCTCGAAATATTTAGATTCTAAACGATTTTTTCCTTTTGGGATTCTACATTTAACTGTAAAGATCGTTGCATTATTTTTCCGGGTTTACCTGAGATATTTTCTTTCCGACAATTTCATTTTGTATTTTAGTGTTGCCAAATTCATCTACCATTTTTTTAATCATATATTTATAATAGTTTACTCATATATTCATAATAGTTTATATGCACGAAGAATCAGTATGTTTTTCAATTTTAATACATATCTTTTAATTTACTATTTTAATATTAATTTTTTTAAAAATTTCAATTTATTGAGTTATATCTTTGTTCAAGTGCCGTTTTTGAGCTTCACTGAACAATGGACTATGTTAATCCGAAACGTCGTAGAAAATAAATAATATATATGTAAATAATAGTTAAATAATATTAAGAATTCTGATGTGTGATGTGTAATTTGTGCGTGTATGGATATACAGAAGGAATAATACCAATTTTCGGAACTTGAAAGTAGTCTTCAGAAATTCAATAATTCTTCCGAAAGCTTTAAAAGAAGAGCCAACAAAACCAAGACCTAAAAAAAGGGGCAATGCCAAGATTTAAAAGTGATATCGATAAATTTGACCAATATTTTAGATAAAAAATACTTTCTGCACAAATTCATTGTTTCTAGGTAGATAGAAGCGAAGATAGATAGATAAATTGACTGGTGAATTGATTAATTAATAAATAGATACACAAAAAAGAAAAGAAAAACAAAGACAGAAAATCGATAGATAGATAGATAGATAGAGATAGACAGAAAGTAGATAGACAGATAGATAAAAAGATAGAGCAATAGCTACGTAGATAGAGATATATAGATGGAGAGATAGAACGATAGATAGAAAGATGGATAATAGATAGATAGATAGATAGATAGATAGATAGATAGATAGATAGATAGATAAATAGATTGATAGATAGATAGATAGATAGATAGATAGATAGATAGATTGATAGATAGATAGATAGATAGACGCGTAGATTAATTAGGATACAGTAGAATATTAGATAGTTATATATAGATAGGTAGATAGATTGATGATTAGATAGATAATAGATAGATTGAAGATAGATAAATAGAGGAGTGACACAGTAACGTATTTAAAATATTAAGTTTGCTGAGGCCGATATTACGCTTATATATGAAAAGCAATTTCAATTTTTTTTTAAAAAGTTTGTATGTTAGGTTTTTGTGATTTAAGTCACAAACCATGATTCAGTTAAATGCTTTTGTACACAACATAGGTTCGAGCGGCCTATCTAAATACCAATAAAGACCAACTGCTTCTATATTTTTATATTTATTATATATTATTATATATAAAATAAAAGTATTAAATTTTAAATTCTTTATAAGAATTTAATTTTGAAACTAAATTTTTAGACAGCTTGCAAATAAATTATATTATTTAATTAAAAAAAATTATTATATATATATTTATATCTATATATATATTATATATATTATTCTTTATAATTTTTAATATTTTATTTATTAATATTAATAATAAAAAAAAAAAAAAAAAAATATATATATTTATTATATATTATATATATTATTATAATTATAATATATATTTGTATTACGTTCGTAGTATACTGTACGTATAGTTATCACTACTTTACTTTTTATGTTATATTATGACCTTCACTTAAAGGGCTGTCAAGAGTCGGTTGTAGCTGATTATTATTTTAATATAAATATAATATTATCTAACTATGTTAATATATATAATAAATATATTAATATATATATAATAAATTTATTATTATATATTATATTTTATATATATAATTATATTATTATTTACTTATTTATTTGTTAAAGGTTAGTTGAGTTTAATATATATAGAATATCATTACTATTTAACAAACATATTTTATTAATACTAAAGAACTACTATCGAAAAATGATATACATAACTCAAATAGTTCTTTTGAGAATATCAATACATTTTACATCTAGTTATTACTAATATTGTATCTCCTCCGCACTCAACTGACTTGAATTTTTGTTTAGGATGTAGTAGCGAATTTAATGTAGTGAGATTACAAGATTTCTTTATATATGAATTGTTATCATCAGATTGAGTTCGTTACGGGTATATTTATATATATTTATTGGCTCTGGATATCTCTCTTTTGGATCCTCTTCTTGGAATGCTATCTTCATTTATTTCATCTCTTTTAATAAAGGGCATGATTTCCTGTTTATTGATAATATCTATTCTATATTTAATATTTTTCATATTTTTATTATTATTAATTATATATATCTATACTATATATTATATATATATATTAATATTTTTACTTAATATATATATATATTATATATTTATATTTTTCACTATTATTTTCAATTGGGCAGAGAAAATGGTTTTCAGTTTTTTCAATGGCCTCAAAAATCATATTTCCTTAATTCTCTCAACTCGAACTACTAAATTACACTATATAAACAACCTATGCAACTTTTCACCTACGTAAAACACACAACTCTAGCTCATCTGTCCTTAATTATTTTTGGTGTTCTTTATTTCTGTACTTTCTTGGATAAAGATTCATATTAACTTTCTTTTCTTTACTCACAGCTTCTTATGAGGTTGGGTTATGTTCTGAGGACTCTTTTTTTATTATATTTATAAGTATTACTTCCGCCACCCCGTATGCTTTAGCTCATGTATAGGTGAGTGTATGTTGGCCTACTGTATTAATGGTGGTACGTAGCTTCGCAACTAATATCTGTATAGGTGTTACCACACTACTATAGCTTATACTAATAATGGTGTAGGTCTAGGGCATTTCGTTCATTAAAATCACTCCTCATTTGACTACTTAACTAACTCTCTCCATCTCATTTCTGCTACTGATTGTTAGTGTAATTGCATGTTCACACTTCTTCTTTTATACTTCCCATAATATTTATCAGCCGACAGCTCTTCTGAACTTTTTTGTCGCATACCTCCTCCATTGAATAGAGCTCGTGCAACACGTCTTTATGCATAGTTTCATCCTTTCTTGTCCAACTCTCCGACCCCAAAATTAACAGCTATGCTCAATCTTAAAAATACCCTACTGGTAAAGTCTTGAGTAACCTGTTTTACATATAGAGCATTCTACGTGCACAAATTTCCTATTCAATATATATATAAATTTGATAAATCAGAGTGAATTCGAGATAGCTCTATATACTAGTGAGCATATAGTAATTATACACTTATTCCCGAAGTATCATGGTGAGTGAAATAATTTAGGTAATAGATCCTCTAGAGTCCATATATTATGATCCACAACTGAGAGGAATATAATATAATAATTTAATAATATTAATTATATAATATAATAATAATGTGTGTTGAATTTTAACATTATGCTTTAACATAATATCTTCTTATGAAGTAATACATATTTGTTTATAAAAAGAAGTAAATTAATTACTTGAGTATAAATATATATAAATTTATATATATATATATATTATATATATTATATATATATATATATTATTAATATTAATATATATATATTAATTAATCTATTTATAAATATATTAATATTAATATATTATATATATAATATATTTATTATATATATATATTAATATATATATATATATTATATATATATATATAATATAATAATATATTTTGAGTAAACTTTGTATATAAAAAAGAACTATATATTATTAATATATTAATTATATATAATATTATATGAATATAATATATAATTATATATATAATAATATATAATTAGTATATTTATATATATATATATATTATATATTTAATATTATATATAATATATATATATATTTATATTATATATTATGTTGGGAGTTTCTGTTGCGTTGAAACCCTGGAAAACGTTTTAGCCAGGATACTGTAGCGGCTATGCCAAGAATAAACCTAATTTTATTAAAATTTAGCCTACAAATAAAAAAAATTAATAAATATTTATATATATATATTAATAAAAAAAAATTTATAAAGGAATTCACCATTTAAAATGTTTTGTAAATTCTATAATAAAATTGGATTTGCTTTTTTTCCAAGAATTAAATACTTGGGTGTTCGGCTTATTCGTTTAAGCTCATTAGTAAATTTTTAAAGTAGTAAATTTTAGCTTAGTAGGATTAATTTAAATACTAATCATATTACTCATAGGGTCAGAAACTCTCAAACTATGCTCTAAAACTACTTCAGCCATATTTTATACAATGATATAAGTCAAGTCAAATTTACAATTCAAGTTAAAGTAACACTACTCAACCGGAAACATAATAAAAAATGTCATTTACTTAATAGCGATCAAAGGATCCTGGTTGAGTAGGTCTGGAAGGGTCCTAACTTCTCTCACAAATCTCCAAGATCCTACTCTAAGGGCTAAAAGTATATATAACTGAACTATAGGCTCAATTATAATTCGGATGTTAAATTTACTATACGTATATATAGATAGCATTTAAATTACGAGGCTGAGTGATATGTTTATTTTATTATATACTTCAATTACATATTTATATTATTATACCAACTGGTTCAAAGTTCAAAGCGCTCAGATGATCCTATATGTCCAAAAGTTAAGTCCCTACTTTTTCGTGTTTGCATATCATTTAATGCGGTTGTACTTAGCCCTTTGAGGGTATATACGTATTTAGTATATTTAAAATATACCAATTATATATATAAGAGCCACTAATTATAGGATTTTCTACTCTACTCCCTAACATATAAGATTTTAAATTAATGGTGAAAATTCATAGTATAAATATATAATCAAATAATAGTGATAAGTTGGAATAAGACCATCCATATCATACAACTTATCTCACTGTCATAGGTGTTATTGCTTTAACCAGAGTGATTTTCTACCAATGTTCTATATATAGCTTCTAAATTTTTCTCCATAGATTTGTCAGCTAGTACTACAGAGATTCTACATCGATCTAACTCTTTACTATATTTTCAACGTGAAATAGAGTAATCTATTCTATTTTACAGATCAAAAGAAACTGTCATGACTTTGTCACCATACATTTAACGTGCAGTCCAAATAAACTTCGTGTAAAATTAATGCCAAATATACCTCTATCTATTTGCTCAATATAGACTCGAGGAGATAGTCAATTAATATCCAGTGCTGCTCTTTAGCAGAATTTTAATAGTTTAAGAACATTTTGAGATGTTAATGATGTATATTCTAATAACGAGACTTCACAGATAGTTATTATAGGACCCATACATCGCATATATAGGTGTGTCTCAGACAAATTCTAGACAGGATATCGCTCGGCGCGAAAATAGGTAGTGTTTTCAACACCAATTAAAATGTTCCAAACCATTAGAGATTAATATCTTGATGCCTTTGGTGATTACTATTATAGCTCAATTTTAAATTTATTACAAATAAAATATTTCCGATAATCTTCTTTATGTGAACAAACTCGCGTCCTAGAACAGAGTATCCATAACAATCAACATAGCATTGCGCAGTATTGGTATTTCTAAGACTTACGATATAATTTATATTGCACTTTCTCACTGTAGGTGTGGCCTATCTTTTGCTTCTTTTTTCAGTTGACACTTGTACACAAAAATATAATCGATATTTTACTAATATTTAGGTGAAAAGAACTTCCTATTCGCGAAAGTCAGCTTCACCATCTTACCTCAGTCAAAAATTGCATTATTGCCAAATATATTCTTTGCCAAATGACGAGGTGTCATTTAGATGAGTATGGCAACAGTAGTTTTGGCAACTACAAGCAAATAGTTTTCACAACAGCACAAGGATTTCCTCCTCAACTGCCTAATATATCTATGGGTATAAATAATTTAAAAAAAATATATTGATACTCTTAGTGGCAACCACAAGATTCCACTATCATATCTTGGTAAGTTTTTAAGACCACTTTTTTGTCGCGGTCTAAATACAACATGGAAATGGCGGAATGTTTGATTGGTACACAACAGGGAGCAGGAACGCGCGCTGGGTTTTTCGAATGAATAATGTTTTGAATAACAGCGTGATTTGTTGCATTCATATGTTTAGCCAGCGGATAAGGGCACTCTCCCTGACAAAAGAAGGCATCATAACCAGGGGGCGCCACAATCCATGTATCCCAGTCTACTTTCCTGAAGTCCACATACATATTGTATCTCCTACAATGCGGCCTTTTGAAGACCGAATTCATAGTGCTTCTTTTTTCTCTCTTTTCTAATTTCGGATCGTCAGTATGAACAATCAGCAAAGGTTGCTTTTCGCTCCATGCATTCATCATCTTGACTGATACTTCTTCTCAGCCTAACGTGACTTGCATCTTTGACAACGCTTAAATCAAACTTTAAAGGGTTAACTTCAACGTAAAAACCATAGTTCGTCTGGGGCTTACTTAACCATCTTTTAAGAGATGGAGAAACGTCTAAGCTAACGGTACTGTTCATTCGCACATCAATAACACTGGTATCAATTAGTCTATGAACATGATCACGAGAACCTTTCGAAGGTCGCACAACATCAAACACGTTTATACGAGTTAAGTAAATAAGTTCATTTTTAGACCACTTTCTACGGTTAACATGTAAACTAGATATAGTATCATCATCATAAGTCTCGAGTATTTTTTGCACTGATGGAGGGGGTGAATAGTTAATACGCAATTCGGCTCCTTGAAGTAGTTCTCGAGTTGGTATGGAAGACACGTCAAAACGAAATAACATTTTATGTTCTGGATGGAATTTGTCTTCTGGTGATTCTGTAAAATAATTGAGAAAAAAAAATGAATTAGTTCTCAGAGATTCATTTGAAATGAAGAGAAGTTTTAAACTACTAGTAAATCGACTCTCTCTCGCTCTCTCTCTCTCTCTCTCTCTCTCTCTCTATCTATCTATCTATCTATATCTATCTATCTATCTATCTATCTATCTATCTATCTATCTATAAGATTAAATAGAAATTATAGTAATTTGTCAATCTATTACAAAAGTTTGCTTGTAAATAAAACATTTTCAAAACAATGTTGACAAGGCGTAAGCACCGTTTTTATCAATGCGAACTCACTCTTATACCCATATACCCACATACACAAACAGAGGCACATATGTATATGAATTGAGTATATATATATATATATATATATATATATATATATATATATATATATATATATATATATATATATATATATATATATATATATATATATATATATATATATATATATATATATATATATTCAGAGGGACTAATGGGGAAAGTCCTATTTATGAATGGGTTTAAAATGATAATGACCAAAAAATAAATCGGTCACCACAGAACGCAAATTCCGTAGATAAGCAA
This sequence comes from Armadillidium nasatum, assembly GCA_009176605.1. NCBI lineage: Eukaryota > Metazoa > Arthropoda > Malacostraca > Isopoda > Armadillidiidae > Armadillidium > Armadillidium nasatum. The sequence goes on from SEYY01023589.1 coordinate 66,734, forward strand.
CCAAACAACCTTTGAAATGGGGTAGATTAAATTCAGTAGAAAATATAAAAAGATTGAAGAGAACTCCACAGAACGGAAGTGGCTGGAAAAAAATGATGCACTACAAAGAACAGACTTGGAATTGTTAATGTCCGCAAAAAAAAAAAAAAAAAAAAAAAAAAAAAAAATCACGTAAAGACACTGCAAACCTTTGTTCAGTGAGGGGGTGGTGAAGGCGGTGGTAAAGGAATAGTCAATTCTCTTGATCTCTTATTGCTTTGGTATCTACAGAAAAGAGACAAAGCTCCAACGTCACACGGCAAAGAAAAAAAAAAAGAAACAAGTGAATTGGAAATACATTTAAATAAAATTTAAAAGTATTATGAGCTTTGACTCGACCCTATCTAAAGACAAATGAAATCAGGGTCGACCCAATTGCAGCATCATTTACTTCATACAAGGGCAGATAAAGCCTTTGCGTAGTTGAAGTAACTTTGAAGTAACTGAGATGAGAAAAAGTAGATATCTCAGAAGTAGACTCCCTCAATACTCTGGAATGGAAACCATCTCGTCCACTTGCCTTCCTAACATTAGTAGATTTCAGGGGCCCTTGAATTAGATAAAATGTAATCTCTGGTAACTGCATGGGGTACCTGAGAAGAGGAGTATAGGAAGAGGATTACTAGAGTCATCCAGGGTTTAATTAGAAGAAAATAGGAGGCCAAATTGATAAGCTTTTTCAGTTGGAGTTAAAAAGGGATTTACAGAAGATTTAGAAAACTATATTT
>SEYY01023589.1:92500-95000 GCA_009176605.1 Armadillidium nasatum
TCTACTCTCTCTGCTTAATACTAGAAGGAGTACGGTTCCATTTTTATCCCTCCTGTGGTTCTCAAAACTTGTGTTTCAAAGTTCATATCTTACCTTGGTTAAAGTACTTAGGCTGTCTTTCTACTTTGACCTTTCTTTCTTGCTGGAAACGTTCCCTCAGTCAGCCTGTGCTGAAAGAGGGGAATCTCTCTCAAGCCTCTTATTATCGTTCTGTTTCTTCAGTCTTAGTTTCTAAGGTTTTCGAACCTCTCCTTAATAGGAAAATTTGAAAAGTATCGATGCTTCCATAATCTTATCTCAGATCGCCAATTATGATTCCTCAAAGGATCTATCTACTGATGATTTTCTTTCTCTTCTCTTGATTCTTGATTCTCTCTACTCTTCGACATTTCGATGAATTCTTTGCTGTAGCGCTAGACATCGAAAGCCTTCGATAGAGTCTGGGACAAAGCTTTGATTTCTAAGCTTCCCTCTTTCGGTATCTATAGCCGCTGCTGTAAATGGCCACCGTTCTACCTTCAAATCCAATACTAGGGGTGTTCCTCTGTTCTATCACGAACTCATCTTCCCATTTTTCATTAATGATCTCTCTATTACTACATTCTTTATCCACCTCCATGACGAAGACTCTATCCTTAATAACCCCTTTCTCTTTGAAACAGCAACTAATTGCAACTAGGAGGGTAGCATTGGATCAACTAACCTCTGATCTTTCATGAATTTCTAATTGGGGTAGTGAAAACATGGTTGTTTTGAATGCCTCAAAAACTCAGTTCCTTTATTTTTCTGCTCGACCTAATCTTCCACACAATTATATGTTCGAAAACATACAACTGAAAACTTCGGTTGTCTTTAACATTCTCTGTGTTGGTTTTTCTCGTAATCTTTCTAGGAAGGATCGCATTACTTTCTTATATTGTAAACAAGCTTCTAAGAGGTTGGGTGTTCTGAGGCGCCTTCGTGAGTTCTTTATGCCACCCCAGTTGCTTGGTTTTTATAGGGGCATTGTTCACCCTTGTATGGTATATTCCTCAAGCATCTTTATCTTCTCCCACTCGTACATCTCAAGTAAAATATGGCATCTAGGGCTTTGCATTTTATTAATTATTCAGCACTCATTATCTCCAGTCTCTTTCTACCCGTCGAATTGTGACGTCACTCTCTCTATATATTATCGCTTATTACAACGAACAATGCTATTCTAAACTCTCTAGTCTCAAACGTTCTCCAACGAGAAGGGCTCGTATGACAAACGTTTTTACACAGTTTATCTTTTCTTTTGTCCAGCTCTCCGACCGCCAGACTTAACCGTTAAGCTCAATTTTACATGTCCTCTATGAGAACTTTATCGTTAGGAACATCGTTAAAAGAATAAAAAGGTTTTTGTCATTAATGACAAAGTTAAACTAAATTAGGAATGTCAGGTTAGGTCTGGTTTCAAATCTCTCTCTCTCTCTCTCTCTCTCTCTCTCTCTCTCTCTCTCTCTCTATATATATATATATATATATATATATATATATATATATATATATATATATATATATATATATATATATATATATATATATATATATATATATATATATATATATATATATATAAGGTTGCCACGCACTGTCAAACGTGTTTATATTTAGCATGTGACTTTTTTATATAACAAAAATAATACTTTTTTTAAAATTTCAAATTCATCTGCAGCTCTCATTCATGTGAGTTAGGAAATATAAAATTTGCGTATTATAATAATATATATATATATATATATATATATATATATATATATATATATATATATATATATATATATATATATATATATATATATATATATATATATATATATATATATATATTTAGGGAGGACACAGGTAGGGTCATAGCGATGCAAGTAGTCCTCATCAAGTATATCCCAAAGTGTATTAAGTTTGTCTCGAACATTCCTCAGCATTTCAGAGTTCAATTGTTCATCCTATTCGCGCTACACCTTCGCAGACGATATCTCTAGCTTATTCTCTACCATACACGTTAGGGCATGGTGAGCATGATTAGTGATCACTCCCTCGCTCCTCCCTAATTCTTCACACATATATACAAAGTCTTGTAAACGCACTCGCTCGATAAATATCGTTTAGCAACTTTAACAAATGGCGGAACTTGCCTATAATCACATGGGAGTTGGTAGAATAAAATCGTTTCCAACTTGATCAAATGAACGACCTTTTTTCCATTAATTCATGCAGCATTATCAGTCGTTATTCTAATTTTGTACTTTGCTGAACACCACCTCTCTTCTGCTAGACCTCTCCTTTTGTTCATGACTGATACTCTATTTGAGAACTCAGACAGCAAACCCTACTCTCTTCTCTCTTTCTGTTTCAATCATCAATTCTCTGCCCAGGAAGATATTTTGTATATGTGTGCAGCTAAATTGTTTGTTCTCGTGCTTATTTGGAATCTTGGAAATATTTTACCTTTGGCTTAGACGCTTTTGCCAATCTA
>SEYY01023589.1:100000-102500 GCA_009176605.1 Armadillidium nasatum
TATATATATATATATATATATATATATATATATATATATATATATATATATATATATATATATATATATATATATATATATATATATATATATATATATATATATATATATATATATATATATATATATATATATATATATATATATATATGAAACAATATCTCTTCTTACTTTTAGGGGCGATTATCCAATTCCATTGAATTTCCTCGAAACTGACAACCTTTCGCCTAAATCCACATCTTTTCCTACCATGAGTATTCTTTCCTTTTTTCTTAGTTTCTTGGTTAAGCATTCTACCACCTCTGGCAGGCGGAAGTGGCATATTACTACTCCTCATTTCAGTCATTTGCGGCTGATTTTTTCCGATCTGTGGCTCCAATTGAAAAGGTTTGATCTTATTGCTGTTTTCGACATATGAGAGATGTTTAAGGAAAGAGGTTGGAAAATGGTTGTCGAACTTTATTTCTCTTCGGGTTTCTCAGTTTTTGTTTTCTCCGTACTGAACTTAAGAATAATTTCTTTTGTTCGAACATCATCATGTCAAAATATGAGGCGTTCGTGCCAGGTTGTGCGTAAGGAGGTGGCATCCCTTTTGCCGCGTCTCCTGTACAAATTATTCATCCCAGGATTCATCTCCAGCGCTTTCTCAAGCTCTGTTAACGTTGAAAATTTCTTTTCAGTCAACGGACTTTCATCATCTTCATCGTAAAGGTGAAGAGATTCAACGTCCAATTCTTCTTCGGGCAAATCTTTGATTTCATCTTTGTAAGCGATTGAAACAACGCTTCCATTTGTGTTTATAATGTTCACCAACCTCGGTTTTCTAATCCTTTTTTTGCAACGAGGTTTATCTTGCCAAATCACCATTGCTGAAGCTCTCCAGTATAGGTCTTCGCATGAGTCCTGAAATATTATTTATTATATATATATATATATATATATATATATATATATATATATATATATATATATATATATATATATATATATATATATATATATATATATATATATATATATATATATATATATATATATATATATATATATATATATATATATATATATATATATATATATATATATATATATATATATATATATATATATATATATATATATATATATATATATATATATATATTGTATATCAAATTATAATTCATCAAACTTGGCCTAAATAAATTCGATATTTAGATTAAAGATTAAAAGCCAACATATTCCGTTACAAGACCTTTGAAAGTGTGCAAATCAAAGGAAGTTTGAAATATAATAGAAGAAAGAGTGTTTTGAAGTTTATCAGTGGACTACCTGTAAGACTGAGCGTAGCAGTTAAGTCTAGGGTGGAGAAAACTGGTCTGTAAAAGGATGAGATTGTGTAGAAAGAAATTTTGCATAATTCTTAACCTCCAAGATTATGACTGAAGATTTACTGAAGACATAAGAAAGGATCGAAGAAAAGGGAAAGATATCAGTCGAGCGTTCCATAAGGAGGAAATCTTTATCCTTTTTTGTTCTTCGGTGCGTCCGGTGAATATCAGAGGTTTCGTTAGATAGAGAATGACACAAAGCTTTGATTTCAAATTTTTTCTCTTTGATTGTCTATGCTTCCCTCTTTACCCATCTCAAGGATTTTCTTTCTGGTTGTTCTACAGCAACTGTTATATACGACCATCGTTTATCTATTAAGTCTCTTAATAGTGGTGTTCCTCAGGGTTCCGTTCTATCCCAAACTCTTTTTTTCTACTTTTTCATTAATGGACTTCTCTCTATCATATCATTAAGTATTCACTCCTGTGCCGATAACTTTATGATTTCACACAACTAAAACCTTCATTTTTCCTTAATTAATATTCTCGGTATTTTCTTTTCCTGTGAACTATCTTGTTAGGATCTTCTGAGAAGGTGGATGTTCTGAGACACTTACAGAACTTTTTCATGCCACTCAAGTTTCTCGCCATCAGTAGAGGAGTTTTAAACTCATATATATATATATGTAGTTTTACTTACATAGTTCTTGGATAGTTGAAGTTTAGGTCTTTTCGCCTTACTAAAACTTTCCAGCAGCATCTGACTATTTTCAACCCCTTTTTATCCTTCGAAATATATAGCTTTACTTTCCTTATATTAACTCTATTGCAATGGACACTGTTCTTCTGAACTCTCCAATTACAATACCTTCAACTTTTTGGTAACCTCTTTCGAGGGGTCTTTCAACAAAGTTTCATTCCTTCTCTATCCAACTTTCTGATTCTAGATTTAACAACTTTCAAAGGTTGAGTATCAGGTCATGTCGGCCTTTAATTGGAACAGATATCGATATTTCCCAATACTTCCTAACTTGGCTGTATCAAATATATGCACATGCCCTTTCTCTACTCGATGCATATATATATATATATATATATATATATATATATATATATATATATATATATATATATATATATATATATATATATATATATATATATATATATATATTATATTCTACGTACCT
>SEYY01023589.1:110000-120000 GCA_009176605.1 Armadillidium nasatum
AAAACAGGTATAATATAAAATGAAATTTTCTGTATTTCTTAAAAAAAAAAAAAAAAAGGAAAGGAAAAAAAATAAAATAAAAAATCCATATATATATATATATATATTATATATATATATATATATATATAATATATATATATATATATATATATATATATATATAATATATATTTATTATATATATATAGCTTCCTAGCGTTTATAATTGGGACAGAGAACAATAGTTGTTTTCAATGCCTCAAAAACTCATTTTTTTTTCATATGTATATTCGAAAAAATCTTTCACACAAATATACATACTTGCAACAAAGGCCTTCTCGTTTCCATAATATTCATTGAATCTCTTTTCACTGCAAAAATTGTCTCGACGAATCGTTGGGACAAGTGTCAAAAGTGTCACAGTAAAATTCCCAATAGAGAAAAAACATGTTAAGCAAAAGAAAGTTGCTTCACCGATTTATTTTATAATAAAAAAGTAACAAAAAATTTGTTGTGACATTTTTTTGCCACGTGTCCCAACGAGTTTCGTTAGGACAATTTGTGCAGTGTTTATACAGATTTAACTGAAAGGATAACATTGTTTTTCTCCTTTTAACAAGCTTCTATGAGGTCAGGTTTCCTTTGGGAGTCTTCGGGATTTTTTCCCATCACCTCAGTCCACAGTTTACTGCTCTTTAAATTATTTTTGCGTGTAATATCCATTGTATATCGGGAATGGTTCCATTATAGAAGGATTTTTCCATTTTTAATCCTCTTGCATCTCACTAACTCTCTCTCTCTATCTATATATATATATATATATATATATATATATATATATATATATATATATATATATATATATATATATATATATATATATATATATATATATATATATATATATATATATATATATATACTATATATATATATATATATATATATATATATATATATATATATATATATATATATATATTTATATATATTAGTGATGGCATCCGAATCCGCATCCGCGGAGCATCCTCATCCATCCGCATCCAAAATTAATATCCGCATACGCATATTTAATTCAAAATTCAACATCCGCATCCGCACTTCTCCAAAATTTGACATCCGTATCCGCAAATTAGAAAATATGACATCCAATCCATCACTAATTATATATATATATATATATATATATATATATATATATATATATATATATATATATATATATATATATATATATATATATATATATATATATATATATATATTATATATATATATATAGTATATGTGTGTGTGTGTGTGTGTGTGTGTGTGTGTGTGTGTGTATGTGTTACTAAAATTACTGTATTAGTTTCCTAAAGAAAAATCGGTCCATAAAGAAAAAATATTGTCCATTCGTTGTAAGCAACACTAAAACAAAAAGAAAAAGAAAAAAAAAAGAAATTTTCTTTAATAAAATATCCCGAAGAAATAACTCCTTCGAGGAGAGAAACATCCTTGTTTAAAAAAATCCTTCTGATTCCTTTGTTGCTTCCTTCCTCGTTAACAAGGAATCAGTTTGTCCTCGCTAAAGAGTCCCTGAACCCTTTACCTTGCAGACTTTGTCCTTCTTTTTTTTCTTTTTCTTTTTTTTTTTCTTCTTCTTCTTCTTCTTGGATTGAGGTTATTTATTTGTATTAAAAAAAAAAAAGTTTTTGTTATCTTATTTATTTTTATATTTTATTTGTTTTTTTTATATATATTTATAATTCTAATTACGTCACAGCTTACAAAATTCTTTTCAATATCGCAAGCAAATCCTGTTGATAACATTCGAGTAATATATATATATATATATATATATATATATATATATATATATATATATATATATATATATATATATATATATATATATATATATATATATATATAGACATCAGAGTTTAAAGTTTGCTATAGGAGAATCGAACCAGGGCCCTATAGCACAAAAGCATAGAGTTTTACCTCTACGCTACTGGCGGTAACGTAAAGGTAAAACTTTATGCTTTTGTGCAATAGGGCCCGGGTTCGATTCCCCAATAGCAAACTTTAAACTCTGATGTTTAATGAATGTTTAGTCTGCAAGAGTGTTAGTAGACATTAATTATTACCATATATATATATATATATATATATATATATATATATATATATATATATATATATATATATATATATATATATATATATATATATATATATATATATATATATATATATATATATATAAACATCAGGAAGTGTTAGGTTTGACTGTAACCTTCTTCCTCCTTCTGTACTCCGGTACCCAGTTTACACAGAGGGAATCTCTGACGTACTCTTGTCCTTGCAGTCTGGAATGCTTGGTAAAAGGGTTTAGTGGATACCCTCACCTCTTTTCCCCTTTCCCGAATATATTTCACAGTCTATATTTATATTATATATAATATAGGGTTCGAGGCCTGGCCGGAGTGGGAAATGTGAGCGATTTCCCCTTGCGCTTAGCTCCGAATGACTCAGTCGTTAAACGAGTACATCAGTGGAGTGCTCTTGCCACTCATGGGAATAATCTCCGGTATCCGCGATAGGCCTGGCCCAGCCAGCGATGTCTGCCATGGGCCCTTGAAACCCAAATATCTTCCTCGAAAGATCCTACAGAGAGGACGAAAGACCTTCCTGGGGGAAGATGATTATTTATTTATATATTTATAACAAATTTAAAAAATGAGAAACAGCAAACTGTCAGAGAAACTTGGAAGGGCAGTATCCACAGATTCTTCTTCTTCGTATGTCTATCTCTCTGAGAGTTGTGGGTCTCTTATGATAGGATTGTTGTAAGACTTCGCGACTTCATGAATTTGGTATAAGGTCTTCATTCCTCATTAATTTCCTCAAAATTCATGACCTTTATCCTAATATCCTTTTTGACGAACACCACCCCTCTTCTTTTATACCTCACCTCTTATTCTACACCAAACCTCAGGAATATGTGAGCCATAACAGTAAACATTACCCTGTTCCCTCTGACTCTCTCTATAATCATGAATTCTCTTCCAAAGGTGGATGTTGCGCTTTTGTATAAAAGAAGTAATTTTCGATTCTATATTCTAGGCTCTCTTCCAGTCTACGACTAAATTTATCTGTTTGGAATATTTACCTTCTAGTTCTACTGATTGTCCTAACTCTTTTGACAATCTAAACTCCAAAATATAGAGTATTCTCAGGTCTTCTTCTTTCTCTGAAATGAACGTTTCCGGCGATTTCAATTTTGATCACAACCAATGGTTCTTCTCTAATTCATTAGATTTATTTGGTGAACTCACCTGATATTTCTCAATTCAATATGACTTTGGTCAGATGATGAAGCTCCTTACTCTTACCGTTATTGATCTCGAAGATAAACCCAGCATACTAGATCCATTCTTAACTTCCAATTCTATTCCTAATACGGTTGCACTCTTTTCACCTCTGTGTTCCTCCCATCACCTAATATCTGTATTCCGTTTTATCTCTTCAAGTTTGTTGGACGATAGACCTTCATCTTTGGTGAAATATTTTGGCATTTCGGTGCTGTAAATTGGTTGGACGTGCGTCGCACTCTTTTCATTTTCCTTGGAATAATTATTGTTTTTGTAGATGGTCTCCCTCTGAATGTGCAAAACACATCACAGAGATGATTCTCTCTGAAATGGAGAAATACAATTTCATTTACTGTAGTGCCGTTTTCAGGAATTTCAGACGTCTTTAAATTCCATAAACTCTTTTTACCTTATATTTCATCTCGGAATAACATAAAATTTATTATTTGTGATACTAAAAACTCTTGTCCTCATTGAAAATACAAAACAATCTTTCCTTCTACTCCACTTCAAACTTTTTTTTTGAATTTTAAAAATAATGTAAAATAAAAACTGTCCAACGATCTTTTTCACAGCTTTGTTTCTTCTGGCAGGTACCACAGCTGTCATTCTTTCTGCTAAAGCTGAACTAGTCTCTAAAACTTTTACCTCAAATTCATTTCTTAAAACATTTTCGAAGCCATTCCTCCTTTTATACTCCCACCCCAACTAATTTGAGCCTAATACAGTTATTTCTTTCAACATTTGAATTCTTCAGTCTCATAGTTGAATATTAAGAAGGCGTATGATCCTGATGAAACAATAAAGCAATACTTAGGTTTATGAATTCAGTTACAAGGAAAGAAAAATGGAATGCACGCCTCTATAACAGACAAATTCATCTCAGTTATGGGCTCTAAGCTCTGAGATTTAAGAACTCAGAGGGACGCCTCCCTCAGAAGAAATAAATCATCTCAAAGAAAACCTAGCAAGTATGATGACATCCGACAGCTTTCGACACCGAAATGCCAAAAACGTATCCTTGCTATATATATATATATATATATATATATATATATATATATATATATATATATATATATATATATATATATATATATATATATATATATATATATATATATATATATATATATATATATATGTGTGTGTGTGTGTGTGTGTGTGTGTGTGTGCGTGTGTGTGTGCGTGTGTGTATGTGTGCGTGTATATGAATGCATGTATCTCTTAGAAAGCATAGGAGTGTTGTTCTTTTTCTTGTTTTTCCTTTTTGCCTTAATTTTTGTGCTTCAACTAAATATGCCACAAAAAAAGGCTAAGGTGGAGCCTATAATAATTGCTCTATAAAACTAGTCGGAATTTTCGTCGGCGCCAAACCACATTCCGATTATTTTGATAATGTATTTAAGGTGATAGTAATAATAGTAGTAGTAGTCGTAGTCGATGTTGATTGAGGTGGGGGGAGAAGTGAGGGAGAGGTGGGGGAAAGTGTCTGTAAAATGCAGTTGGGTTTAAAATGGGGGAATAGTAACAGGATCTTCTTTTAGCTTTTTGTTCTTTTTTACTGTTATTTTGGTTTTGATTTAAGTGTTGTAATATGTTTTTGTGTGACCTCTCTTTGAAGAATATCAGAGGTCTACAAGAAGAAGAGTTATTGGGATTATAATCCAGATTAAAGGCCGATTTCCCCTATAAACTGATATATGAAGTTGTAAGTTAAAAATAGAAATTGAAAAAAATTTGTTCCAGGATTTACCAGTAGATTAACCACTAACCTAAGAGGTTTAGTCTGGTACCAAAGAATTAGACAGAGAAAGGATATGAAAAAAGGAAAAACCGAGTTCCACCATCTTTCCTCAGAGAAGTACGCATACAGAGGTGCGCTCCACACCACGTAACAGTCCCGGTTTGCTGTTATTCTGCTTCGTGTGCATACAGTTTGGACGGTACGTCTACATTGTATCGTTCGAGTATCAGTAAACATGGACTACGAGTTACATGAACTGACAGACATGATAATGTGTTACGATGAGCCTAGGGAAAATGGACGAAAGACTCGTCGCATCTACAAGCAACGTTATTTTAACAAGAGATATCCACACTTACGGTATTTTTTGCTGCAATACATCGCCGCCTGCAGGAAAGGGGCATTCTTCTTCCTCAGCATGTCGGCGGTAGAAGGCTTGTTGTGAAGACACCGGTTCCTTGAAAATGATGTGGTGGAGAGACTCAGCGAGACCCCATCATCCAGCACGCATGCCGTGGCGCATGCTATTGGAGTAAGTCACCTGTCCATATGGAGGATTCTGCAGGAATACAACCTACATATGTACCACCTTCAGAGGGCTCAATCCCCGGGACCAGACAATGCAGTATCTCGTATGCAATTTGTGCAGTGGTTTCTTCATCGCTGTGAAAATGATACTTTCTCCAAGCACTTGTTATTCAGAGATGAAGCAAAAATAACCACTTCTGGAACTATGCGAACCCACATGTGGTTGCTGTTCGACATCACCAACAACAGTTTTCCGTGAACATATGGGTTGGAATTGTTGACTGACATTTGCTGGGACCTGTAATCTGCCAGCAAGGTTAATAGAGCCTCGTACATACAGTTCATGCAGACCCTACTTCCGGACCTGCTAAACAACTTACCGCTTGAGGTGTGCCGACAACTCTGGTTCCAGCATGATGGCGCTCCAGTACACTTCTGAACTGATACGCAGGCGCAGCTGACCGTCGACTTTGGAGAACATTGGATTGGACATGTAGTACCTGTTGCGTGGCCTCCGCGTTTTCCTGATCTGACGCACCTTGACTTTTATCTTTGGGTGCATGTCAAAGGTTTGGTGTATGAAACTCCGTTACCTCTAGAGCTCACCTGATTGCTCGTATCAATGATGCGTTTTACCACATCACCCAGAATCCTGCCATGATCGACAGAGTTGGACTGCCGTTGCTGCGACGGTATCAAGCATGTAATAAGGTGTAGGACAAATTATTTGAACATACATTGTAATGTAAACATGCCTTCCAATAAAATGCATTGTGTATAACTGTTCTTATTCCATTTCCTAACCGTACGTGCGAGCACAAGGACCCATGGATGGGTTTGGGGAGTATATATATATATATATATATATATATATATATATATATATATATATATATATATATATATATATATATATATATATATATATATATATATATATATATATATATATATATATATATATATATATATATACATATATATATTTACAGTTCACCACTCAAGGCAGAGCCCTTTTCAAGGAGGGGGAAATGTAAATGTATATGTACCTTAAAAATCTTCATCTCTGTAGGACCTATCGGTCCTACAAGTTTGTCGTTGAAATCCTGTAACACCTTATGTACAAGTCCGCCAACGTCACAGAAAAAAAATTAATGAGAAAAGTGCCAAACAGTAGGAGAAGTAGGAGAAGTAGGAGAAGAGAAACAGTAAGCTTGAACTTCAAATTCGGGATCCAAGTACCAAGCAGTTCAACTCAATAACAATAGAAGAAGTAAAAAAGTATGCTTGGACCTCATATTTGGGGTCTCTGTAACATCAGTAGTAGAATCTATTGTATATTTGTATATTGTATATCGTTATTTTGGTAAATAATAATATCTGCATCTAAAATAAGAATTACAATTTCACTTGTGATATACACACCCCAAATAATATATATATATATATATATATATATATATATATATATATATATATATATATATATATATATATATATATATATATATATATATATATATATATATATATATATATATATATATATATATATATATATATATATATATATGTATATATATATATATATATATATATATATATATATATATATATATATATATATATATATATATATATATATATATATATATATATATATATATATATATATATATATAATATATATATATATATATATATATATTAGAACCAGTTTTTTTTTTTTTTTTTTTTCCTTTCAGGAGTGCAATTAGTCTGGAGGCGATTTTGTAGCCTTTATTTTTTTGCCTGGAAACTCAAATCTGTCGAGCTATACTCCAATATTAGGAGTTCATTGAGTGATAGGAGCTTTCGTTTAGTTTCTAGGCAGATTATGTCGACGTTGGAGTAACTTTTTTTTTTTTTTTTTAAATACAGCGATCATTTGAAAGGTGGGTGGTGAGGTGGGGAGGGTTGATACGGATACGATATATCGATATGATTGGATAATTTTATAATCGAATAACAGATAATTTACTTTTTTTATTTATTTATTTATTTTTTTTTTAATACAGACTATCATTTGAAAGGTGGGTGAGGTGGGGAGGGTTGATCCGGACACGATATATCGATATGACTGGATAATTTTACAATCGATAACAGATAATTTGGACTTGATAGTTTTTAAAAAGTTTTATTTTTTATTTTTGCAGATATATCTGGATATTTTTTCTATTATGTTAAATAATATTATTTATTATAATATTTAACTTATTATAATATTAAATATATTATATATATATATATATATATATATATATATATATATATATATATATATATATATATATATATATATATATATATATATATATATATATATATATATATATATATATATATATATATATATATATATATATATATATATATATATATATATATATATATATATATATATATATATATATATATATATATATATATATATATATATATATATATATATATATATATATATATATATATATATATATATATATATATATATATATATATATATATATATATATATATATATATATATATATATATATATATATATATATATATATATATATATATATATATATATATATATATATATATATATATATATATATATATATATATATATATATATATATATATATATATATATATATATATATATATATATATTCTGCAAACAGCAAGACATCTACCTTTCATTTACTCTTCTCACTTCTTATCCTTATACCCTTCTCTTCCTTCTCCATTTCCCTAAATACACCATCTTTTAACAGATCAAACATCTATGGAGCATTGCACACACATGTCTTATCCTTACATCTACTTAAAACTACTTTAAACCAAACAGTAGGTTTCTTCGTCACTCTTACCCTCGATTGAGAATTTTTATAGAAAGCTTCAATCCATTTCAATTATCTCTCTCCCACTCTCCACCCCTTACTCTAGACCTAGAACAACTTCCTCCTCTTTACCCTATCATAAGCTTTCTTCGAATCCATAAAATATACATACCCTACTTTATTTTTTTCGCTCAATTTCTCACCAATTATTCTCAGTGGAAAAACCTAGTCCACACATCCCATCCCACATTCTCTTGTCAATTCTTTTACTCTTGTCACTAATATCCTCCCATATATCTTCCCTACTTCCCTACCACACTCATAAATTATCCACCAATAATTCCTACACACCATCTTTATCCCCATTTCCTTTCTATATAGGCACTATGCAAGCATCCTGCAATTCCTGAGGCGCTCTCATTTCTCCCCAACACAAATTAAACATTCTAACCAACCAGTCAACCACCTCTCCATCTCCCTCCTTTATCATCTCCCCATATACAACCGTCTGTTACGTGCCGACTTCCCTTTTTCACTTTTCCTGTCACTACTTCCACCTCCTCTCTACTAATACTTCCCTAGTAGGGACACCTCTCTCTCCCTCTCTCTCTCTCTCTCTCTCTCTCTCTCTCTCTCTCTCTCTCTCTCTCTCTCTCTCTCTCTCTATATATATATATATATATATATATATATATATATATATATATATATATATATATATATATATATATATATATATATATATATATATATATATATATATATATATATATATATATATATATATATATATATATATATATATATATATATATATATATATATATATATATATATATATATATATATATATATATCTTACCTCTCCCTACTATCCAATGACTATCACCCGCTCTGCAACAATTCATCAAGGGGTGTTCCACGGTCAAGATATTTAAGGATTCTGAAGATTGCTAAAGCGAAGTGTTCCATGAATCCTGTCCCACGAGTTTTGATGCAGTAATTTTCTGCTCGCTGCAGCGAAAATTGAAGATAGAAATTTCTATCCTCAATTTTCGTTGCCGCAATCTTGAATAGTTACATAACGCAAAACAGACACGGAAGAGTTAGGCCTACGCCTCTTTTAGAATAAATACTTTTTGTAAATATTCTTACTCAGATAAATTTGTTTGCAAATTATTATGAATGATTATTTTAGCATTTTCCAATTATCAATTTGTTTTAAATGAAGCGAATTAATTATTTTTAATTATTCGGAATTTCGTGGGTTCCAATATTTTTAAACATGGCCGCCG
Organism: Armadillidium nasatum; assembly: GCA_009176605.1. Lineage (NCBI taxonomy): Eukaryota > Metazoa > Arthropoda > Malacostraca > Isopoda > Armadillidiidae > Armadillidium > Armadillidium nasatum. Next base: position 119,785 of record SEYY01023589.1, read on the forward strand.
TCAAAGTCTTTTTAAAATCTTCGTTTGACATACATTATCTTGTATTCTACATATAGCCTTTATGATATTAATTAAATTGTTATTGCTGAAATTAATTAAATGACTGATTAAATTGCATTTTATAATATAATTACTTTTGTTTATACAGACAGATCAGCTGGCAATTGTTACAGCGAAGTGTCCCACGAAAATCAAGATTCAGCTCGCTGCAGCTGG
>SEYY01023589.1:122500-137500 GCA_009176605.1 Armadillidium nasatum
TGTACTCCTCCATGCCAGAGAGAATCACCTTGGTTATCATCTCTGCACATTCCGGGGGCCCCCTCCCACGAAAACAATAATCATTCCATTGGAAATCAGAGAGGTTCCACAGCAAGTCAGACCAGTTAGTGACACCGGAATGCCAAAAACGTCTCTCGTTTTCGAAGGCTGGGGTTGTTCTTGCGGAAGCCTTAAAAGCCACTACAAGATTAAGAAATTAGAAGGTGATTGGATGAACCCAGAGGATGAAAGAGTTTACCAGTGTAAGGAGAATGATAAGAAATTAAAAAAAAGTTCAAGTATACAGCGTTCATCACCAAAATGGTCAGGGATATGGGTAAGAAGTTGCACCAACTGCGCAAGGTTGAAAGAAAAGTGGTAGGCGAGTTCACCAGCTGGATCATGAGAACTTGATGAAAGTTAATGTGGCGGTGAACATTGAAATCACCTAAAATGTTGATTTCGGAGAAAGGAAAAGAAGAGAGAATGTGTTTTATTTTCGAGTTTAGATAGATGAAATTTTTTTTATAGTCTGTAGAGTTAGGACATAAGTAGACAGAACAAATGAATTCAGCTGTAGAGTTGCAAGAGAGCCTAAGCTATAAAGTAGAGAATTCAGAAGTCTCCAAATTAGATATACGATAACAGAAAATATCATTGCGCACATCTTCGCAACATCAGCCTTTGGCTGAAAATTGAGAATGGAGAGTGTAGGAGGAAACAAAGGAGGGTTTGATGTCAGAGCACTCAAACACCCGAGTTTCGGTTAAGAACAAGAGATTAGGTCAAGAAAAAAGGTACTGCTCAATAAAGTGGAAACTAGAAGAGAGGCATCGAACGTTGCAGAAATTAATGAAAAAATACCATTTTTTGCAAAATGCAGAAGGTGCGTGAGGAAGAGGAACCAGAAAAATTTCTTCGGAGAAATAAGTTTTTTTTAGTGCTGCTGAGAATTGACTTTGCATGGTTTCGGGGTGAAATGTAAATTTCATGAGTTTCTGGAGTTGGAAGACAAAGGTAATGACTGAAGGCAGCATCCCTGCTGCGAATAACACAAGAATAAGCAGAGTTAAACCAAGGTTTGTTTGATTTTGTAGAAGGGAAAGAATATTTAATGTTCGTCTCCATGCCGGAGAGAATCACCTCTGTTATACGCTCTACACATTTAGAGGAATATCTCCCACGAAAACAGTAATCACTCAATGGGATATAAGAGAAGAACAACCGCAAGTTAGACCAGTTAGATACACTGAAGTGCCAGAAACTTCTCTCCGAAGGTTGGTTCCGTTCTTGCTGAAGACTTAAAGAGACAGAACAAGATATAGAGATAAAAAGGTGATTGGATGAACCCAGAGGAAGAAAGAGTCTAACAGTGCAACGAGGAGGATAAGAAACTAAGAAAAGATTAAGTATGTTGGGTTCATCACCAAGAGTGTAAGGGATACGGGTAGGAAGTTGCACTAACTGGTCAAGGTTGTTCTGGATAGAAAAGTTATAAGCGAGTTCACCAGCTGTATCATGAGAACTAGATGAAAGCCATTGGTGGTGGTGAACATTGAAATCACCTAAAATGATGATTTCAGGAAAGGAAGAAGAGGAAAGAATGTGTTCTACTTTGGTTAAGATAGTCGAAGATATATTTTATTTAAAAAAAAAAATTTTTTTGTTGCTGTCAGAGCACTCAAACACCTGAGTTTATGCTAAGAACAAGAGAAGAGGTTTAGAAGAAGAAAGGTGGTGTTCGACAAAGTGGAAATTATACAGGAAACTACGAATATTGCAGACATTAATAAAAAAAAACGAAGACAATGCACCAGGGCAAGCAGGCAGCAAGTTCTTGGTGGCACCAACCCCGACTCCGGAGACCACCAACTTCTAAGTGGTGATCGGGGAAGGGGTGGATGAGGGGCTATTTTTGGAAGCCAACCCTCTATGCTTCTCCGAGGCAGTCTTATGCTTCGCCATGTTTTAATTTTTAAAAAGGTAATGTACGAATAATAGCTTGTAAATTTGTGGGATACATGTATAGAAGGGGAAAGGTAGTGGGACTATAGGCACTATAATGTGGGTCAAGGGTGCACTAGAGACCCTCTGAGAAGGTGAAACGCGAAAAGGAACGAACTCAAAGGCAACAGAGTGAAGCTGAATGTCTAGCCCACCCTTTCACCCAGCGGGTTGGGCCCAGTGGGGGATGCTTTCCTCGCTTCAGAAGTCGCTATAATATAATATATATATATATATATATATATATATATATATATATATATATATATATATATATATATATATATATATATATATATATATATATATATGAGAGCTAATATGCGAATGAGCGTAGGAAAGATTATCCTTGAAACAGAATATTTGATCATTATTCCCCTTAAGCAATCTATATAAACAATTTGTTGGTAAGATCGGTCAATATCTCGCTACCAAAAAAAAATTTTTTTTTTTTTTTTTTTTTTTTTTTTTTTTTTGCACGAGCTAATCACATGTTGGAAAAAAAATCTCTCGTACCTGTCTAACTTCCGTCTCTTGAGTCTCTTGAGAGATGGACGGAGGTTGACAGATGCGTTACTATTTGAATATATATTTAGATGTGAAGAATTTTGTGATTCTTTGATAAAAAATAATAATTATTTAATTAAATAAATAAATATATTAATGAATTAAAACAATTTTAATTTTTTTTAAGTTATTATGAATATTATACTTATTATATATATTATATATATATATATATATATATATATATATATATATATATATATATATATATATATATATATATATATATATATATATATATATATATATATATATATATATATATATATATATATATATATATATATATATATATATATATATATATATATATATATATATATATATATATATATATATATATATATATATATATATATATATATATATATATATATATATATATATATATATATATATATATATATATATATATATATGTATATATATATATATATATATATATATATATATATATATATATATATATATATATATATATATATATATATATATATATATATATATATATATATATATATATATATATATATATATATTTATATATATATATATATATATAATATAATATAATATAATATATAATATAATATATATATATATATATATATATATATATATATATATATATATATATATATATATATATATATATATATATATATATATATATATATATATATATTGTACATATATGTTACGTAATTTTATGAAGAATCATGAATGTGAACTCACCCAATTTTTAAAAGGCATTCTAAATGCAAGATAGTCGACGACGAAATACAAAACGACCACAGGGTTTCAACTGGTCATTGACCGGTTAAACCTGCAAAACTTTATTAAAATGGTAGAGAACTTGAATGACCAGAGAGATACTATGTGACTGAATTCAATGATATTATCTACTAAAGTTGCAAAAGGAAAAAAATTCAATCTAAGCAGAAAATGTGAAGGGAATAGTGGCTTCCATTGGTACAAAATATAAAATGTTTTGTTGTTCATTTTAATTACACTACAAAAATCAATAGAAGTTTGATGCTGAATGAGTATGTTCGCTACAAGGGTTCCAACACAATTGAAGTGAAAATATTGTTTGTTTTCCTCTCAGCGGAGTTGAAAACTGAGTCTTCAAACAATGTTAACTAAAATTTCAGCAAACAACAAATTCTAACATTTTGTCTTCTATGAACACAGGAACTACCGTTTTATATTAAGTCGGTGATTCTGAATTTAAATTTGAAAATTCTTTCAATAGTTTGTGAAATTCAAGTCAGTCTCACATTTTTCCAATTCGTCCCTAATTCTTATTACATAGGCAAACTACGTTACCTTTCTGTGTTTTACTTTCAATTAATCATGCTTCAGTAATTATGTTAACCGGGAAGACCTTCCTTCGTTGTTCTGCTTTGGGACAGACTTTAAGTTTCACTGATTTAATTCCCACCTTTACACCTTCCCATCCACCCAAAACATGCAAACATTATGTTGTTACTATTGAAAGGTGAAAATTTTGTATAAGTAAAACATTGCTGCTCTCTCTTCATTTTATGTTTGTGTAATTATTGGAGAGCCTTTCTTTTATTCTGAAGAAACCTGCAAAAACTGACTATTACATTAAGGAGGAGGTGTTGAGGCTTCCTAGATATCTTATCTCCATAACGGAAAATTGCTTCTAAAAACGCTCACCTTGCTCATCTTTTACATTTCCAAAGTTAAACAAGGAAGTAGTCATGGTGAGAATATTGAACGAGTATTTTTAGTAAAATTTGCATCTCATTTCTTCATAACGTTTTAGCAAATTTGCAACCAGCTCAGGTTAGTTTTTACCTCTGTTGTTTCCACTATAATTTTAATTAGATCAACAAAAGTTATCCATGCCCTCAGTTCAGTTTATTTATCTTAGGACACAACCATGCGTCACCTATGACATTAAGGATTTGAAGTCTGATGAAAACTGTTGCTTCTAACTTTGAGTCAGTCAGTGTTACATTGAATATGTACTTTGCATACTGAAACTTACTAACCTTTGAGAAATTAAATCAAGTTGCATAGAATATTAACCAACGATATTTTCAGGTTTGGATGATCAAAATTGTTTCTTCTAGTTATTCTCATCATCTTTGTTATCACAAAATCACAAAAAAAGCATTTGTTGTCCGTGTAGTCTGATTGTGAACCACAAATGTGCTCGTTATATTTGATGAATCTCAACAATAGTCCCGAGTATTATTAAGTCTCGCTAAGACCAACCTGTGCTGCATAAAATTCATCTACTTTTCAAGATCCAGCAGGTGAACTCGCCTACCACTTTCCTGTTCAGAACATCCTTGAAAAGTTAGTGCTACTCCCTAACCATATCCCTGACCATCTTGGTGGCACACCCAACATACTTGATCTTATCCTTCTCTATATACTGTTAAACTCTTACCTCCTCTGGATCCTCTGTCGAACACCTTATCTCTGTATCTTTTCCTGTCTCTTCGAGGCTTCCGCAAAAATGGCTCCTGCCTTCAGCGTGGTGACGTTTCTGGCACTTCGGTGCCAGTAACTAGTCTGATTTGCGGTCGTACTTTTCTGATTTTCCATGGAATGATTACTGTTTCCTTGGGAGGGGTCCCTCGGAGTATGCAGAGTGCCTAACTGACGTGATTCTCTCTGGCATGGAGGCGTACATTCCGTATTCTTTTTCTTCTACTAAACCTAACAAACCTTGGTTTAACTCTGCTTGTTCTCGTGCTATTCGCCGCAGAGATGCTGCCTTCAGAGATTATGGTTGTCTTCAAACTCCAGAAACTCATTCAACTTACATTTCATCCTGGAATCTTGAAAAATCGAATGATTTCATTCATGCAGCTCTCCTCGAAAAGGTGGAGTCTAGTGCTTTTCGTCTTGTCATCAGAGATGTTATCTTCAAATATTATTGTTGTCTTCAAACTCCAGAAAATCATGTAACTTATATTTCATTCCGGAATCTTCAAAAATCGAATGGTTCACTTATAAAGCTCACCTTGAAAAGATGGAGTCTAGGGCTTTTCGTCTTATTAATTATTCCGCTCTAACTAATTTTCTCCAGTCTCTTTCTACCCGTCAAATTGTTGTGTCACTCTCTCTCTCTCTCTCTCTCTCTCTCTCTCTCTCTCTCTCTCTCTCTCTATGCTATTGCTATTATAATGGACACTGCTCTTCAGAACTCTCCCGTCGCATACCTCCTCCAGTGAGAAGGACGTGCTTCATGCTTTTCTACATAGTCTCATTATTTCTCTGTCTTACTCTCTGACTCCAGAGTTAATCGCCATGATCAATCTTACATGTACTCTACTGTTAAAGTCTGGAGCACACTCCCATTATTTGTTTTCTCAACTTCCTTTGACTTACGCACCTTCAAACGCCGTGTATCGGGACATGTCGGCCTTTAACTTGACAAGATTTCCGGTAATTCCTGAAGTCTGGTAGAAATTAGTAGGCCTCTGGGCTTTTTGCACTATAAATGATAAAAAAAGTAAGCAATGAAAGCAATTAAGAAATATTAGATCTATCAACTGAAAATTAGTCCCAAATCATAGTTTCAAAATTACAGAACTTATGTGACTTACCTTTATTAAAGTCATACATTTATATGAAAAGTTTTACACCCAAAATATTTTTAATTGTCACTAGGGGATAACGTCACTAGAACATAGATGATATTTCGAGATTTGGTTAGTGAAGCTTAATTTACTAACCAGCTTAATTTAAGTTTAATTTACTTACAGCAGAGAAGTTACGTATTTTTATTAAACGAAATCGCAATGTCGTAGAAAAATTCTAAACTCAGATCTAAAATCAACAACCAAAGAAAAATCTTTATTGTCAAATAATACTTCAGTCCACCAAGCGTTAATTTAAAGCGGTAAGACTTCATTCCTCTGTCTGCTGATAGAGTTCCAGTCAGTTTTGGTCAGGTTAATGACTTTTTAACTTTGTTAATAAAAAGAAAAATCCAAAAATTGAAGTTATCCACTATTTGATCCATTCCCTGTCACTGATTAGGAAATATTTTGAACCTTACTAAAAAGCGACTTGCATGATGTCAAGATTGTTAATATTGTCAAAGGTTTTGCGTTAAATACTCGTATTCTGCTGTCATGAGTTTCACAAAGGAATATTACACTGAGTTCTCTTTCTAATTTCTCAGAGGAGTTTTCTGGTTTTCATAAACTTAGTGAATGACTTTCAAGCGCGACTGATCCATAAGAACTTTTCCACAGAGTCGGTGACATGCAATTCATCTGCAAATTAGTTACTTACGTTCCCAAATCAAACACATTATAATTTCATCAAAGAATCTTCCCTTCATTTTTTAGATTTCTAATAGGAAGAGTATTACTCTTCTGATTCTGATCTATCATCAATTAATATTTATAGTGATTAATTAAATAGGTTTAGTATTAATTGAGATTAAAATTTGTTTACAGTCTTCTCGTCCCTTTCAGTTTAAAAATTGATAAATAAAATTGCCAAACATAGTAAATATATAGGACAGTCTCGATAGGCTCATGTGGCTTCTAACTGTCTTTATTTTTCCAATGTTCTAATAGTACATAAGATATCCCGGTTAATAGGAAGGTAGTGTCACCCAAAAAGTCTGTTTCAACTCACACCCTATTTTTCCTTTTAATTACTTTTGTTTTAATAAAAAGTCTGGAATAGGAATTGTCCTATTCAAGAAGGGGAACTCTTCAAGATAGAATAAATCTTAACAATCCTCAAATATGATCGAAACAACTCCCTCAAGAACGTGAACCAATCTTAATACAGAAGTTGCTTATAGTTCACGATTGATTACATAAATCTGAACTCCAGATGCAAAGTGTGTTAAATTTATTTTAAGAATATTATAAAAGGAAAATACTTCCTAGCGATGCAAGAGAATTTTAATAAAAAAAAATTAACGGAAAAAAAAAAAAAAAAAAAAAAAAAAAAAAAAAAAATAAATATATATATATATATATATATATATATATATATATATATATATATATATATATATATATATATATATATATATATATATATATATATATATATATATATATATATATATATATATATATATATATATATATATATATATATATATATATATATATATATATATATATATATATATATATATATATATATATATATATATATATATATATATATATATATATATATATATATATATATATATATATATATATATATATATATCCAAAACAGGTATTAAAAATAAAATAAAATAAATAAATAAAAATATATCAACCTTCGCAGTTATTTACTGTAAAGACTATTTCATTTTTAAGTAATTTTTCAAGAAATTATTGGAAGAATTATTTCTTATTCTAACTAAAAAAGATTCAGAGAACATAAAATCACTTTACATTACTCCAGTTACTTGAATATTGGTGTATTTCTCTTTTATATGGAGTATGCCACTAACGCAAGGGCTGGTTTTACATCCAAAGCTCTAAGAATTTTCCAATAGCTACAGCTATTTTCAACTGTTTTTTTTTTTTTTTTTTTTTGTCAAACATATTTAAATTTCTTTATATTACCACCACTTTACTTCCACAGCAAGTTCAATATCAATGTCTTCCTCTCTTATATGGAGTACGCGTCTCACACCAGAAGTGGTTTTTACATTCACAGCTCTAAGGATATTACAATAGATGCAGCTTTTCTGAACTTATTAGTCGAACATTTCGGCCTTTGTGGAGAAACTACGTGATTTGGTTTAACCACACATTCACATACGTTTCTCTGTTCTCGAAGTAAATGGCCGAAGACCAAACTGAAACTCTCATTCTTTCGAAAAATGTACTGGCAAAGTATTCAATAGCAATTTCCTACGACTTACAAACTTTCAATTACCGTTTTCTGATTCATATCGGATTTTGATTTTGAAAAAAAAAATTATTATTATTATTTAATGGGTGAGGGACGTTAGGTCAGTTTTTTATGAGGTCTTAATAAACATACACAATTACAGACTCACACCCACAACACACCCACACCCACACCCACATACACACACACACACATATATATATATATATATATATATATATATATATATATATATATATATATATATATATATATATATATATATATATATATATATATATATATATATATATATATATATATATATATATATATATATTGTATAGAATATATTACGAAAAATGTTATTTTCAAACGCTTATTGAATACAAAAAAAAAAAAATGTTATAAATCAACGCGAAGAAGGAAGACATTTTAAAAAAAAGGAAAAACAAAGTAATAAACTATTAGACTTAATGGCGCTTCAATCGTCTGCTAAGCTCAGACATCGGGGCACCGCTTCTATCCATTCAAACCAGCCGTGTTTCAGGGTCTTTTAGACAGCTGGGCACCATACCTATTTCGTGTTAGACAGAGAGGCACTCTGTACCTGAGTGTAAATAACGCCAGGATGAAAAGAATCAACAGTAATGACTTTGCAATATGCAAATGAATTCGAGTATCTCTCTCTCTCTCTGCGAAATATTTACTCATGAAAAAAATACACATTTATACATACATCCATATACACATGTATATAGCACACACACGTACACTCAAATACACGCAGGCCTACAAGTACACACATACACACACACACACACACAAATATATATATATATATAAATATATATATATATATATATATATATATATATATATATATATATATATATATATATATATATATAATATATATATATATATATGTGTGTGTGTGTGTGTGTGTGTGTGTGTGTGTGTGTGTGTGTGTGGGTGAGTGTCACAGGGACTTAAAAAAAACTATTCCTAAAACTGATAAAATGAATCTTTCTCCGTTTTTCCATTTGGTCAGGTCATTGATAGGTCAAAAGGTCAGCAGAATTCTTGGAATACATTTGGCGCACCTTAAATTTTAGAAAGGAAGGTAGAAGGGCCTCTGCATTATTTATTTATTTATTTATTTATTTATTCTTTATTTATTTTTTAATATACCTTGGAATTTAATTTCTTTTTTTTATTCATAATTCACCTTTTTAAAAATATAAATATATATATATATATATATATATATATATATATATATATATATATATATATATATATATATATATATATATATATATATATATATATATATATATATATATATATATATATATATATATATATATATATATATATATATATATATCTTCAACTTTTAGTTGTCATCTGCTGGACATGGGCCACTCCTGGACGCTTTCATTATTGTCGGTCTATGGATTGCTTTTCAGTTTCTTCTGAAGTTATATAATTTCTTCTGTCTATCGTTTACATCGAAATTTCTTTGGTTTTAAATTTTGTGAAGCTGAATTTATTTTAATCTTTGTCCATCTTGTGTTATATTTTCAAGGCTACGACTCTCCTATCTCCGTTTCTTTCGTTTGACTCCTGCTTGTAAACCTTCTAATTTTGTTTAAGATGGTATCCTATAGCTCATTTTTCAGTCCCAATGTGTTACTCCAAGTATATACCCCTCCATTCTCGAGCTTATTGTCCAAATCTTACAGAAGTTTGTCATTGGAGGTAACACACATTGTTCAAAAAAAACTTTCTCTTGTAGTAAAATAAAATTTTTATCACCCAGACTGATTTTCAATTTACCTATAAAGCCAGAAGCTATTTTAATATTCCTCTGGACTTTATTTGTATGTTTACAGTCTTAATTAAGATAAAAATTATCCAAGATAAGTGTATTCAACAACTTCATCTGGGATAGAATTGATAATCTTCATTTGTTGGAGAGCAATGCTCTTGTTGAACATAAGTTTAGTTATACTTTAGTCATTTTTAAACCTACTGTTCTGCTTGTCTTCAGAAGCTCCACTACAATTCTCTGTATTTAATTGTGAACAAAAATACATAAAACTGAAATTTTTTTTTAATCATCACAGATGCAAGTCGTCTTCATCGAAGCCATTTTTTTTCAAATCTGTCTAGTTTTTTGCTAGCAAGTACAGATTTTGAAATAAAAGTTTTTTTTTCAGTTCCAGCATTGATTTTTCATTAAAATATGCAGTGAAAGTTTTTCAAAGCTTTGTGAATGTGATTTTCTATTATAAGTCTGATCTGATTAGTGGCAGGATAACATCCAACAAATGATCCGCCATTTTACTCTCATTCCAAAAACCTTGGTAAAGATTTTCCAAATTTTGAATGTCTTTATGAAAGCACCCAATAATAATAATAATAATAATAATAATAATAATAATAATAATAATAATAATAATAATAATAATAATAATAAAATTTACTAAAAAAATTTAAAAACTTTGAATATTGTCATACAAATTGAGATAAAAAAAAAAGATATTAACTAATTTTTGCAGTCTCATTATGACTTCGCAATTTTAATTCAAAGTTTTCAAACATAATTCATTTGCTAAAAAGCTTAAAATATTTTACAAAAGGAGCTTCACCAGAAAATAAAATAAAATAAAATAAAATAAAATAAAATAAAATAAAAAATAAATCTCACATTTAAAAAAAAATAAAAAATTGGATAAATTTTATTTATTTTGATGATCTTAAATAATCTTAAATAATCTTTTTCTATATATATATATATATATATATATATATATATATATATATATATATATATATATATATATATATATATATATATATATATATATATATATATATATATATATATATATATATATATATATATATATATATATATATATATATATATATATATATATATATTAGTTCTGGTTAGGTAGATAAATGTGACAGTAAGCTTTAGTTATAGTTATGTAGAAGATTATATTAAATATATAGATGAAAGAATTGAGTTTTTGAAGCACTGAAGACGACTAATGTTTTCTTCTCCCATCAGATAGAAAAACGAATGAGATGTCGTAGTTAGAAGGACACCAACAAAATATGTGGAAAAAATGAAGATAAAATAAATAATACAATTAAGGAAAATAACTACTAATAGACTTAAAGGATGAACGGTGGTTGTCTAAAACAGCTGCGAACAATATAATAATAATAATAATAATAATAATATAATAATAATAATAATAATAATAATAATAATAATAATAATAATAAATAATATAATAAAAAAAAAAAAAAAAAAAAAAAAAAAAAAAAAAAAAAAAAAAAAAAAAAAAAAAAAAAATAAATAATATAATATATATATATATATATATATATATATATATATATATATATATATATATATATATATATATATATATATATATATATATATATATATATATATATATATATATATATATATATAATGTCTCTGAGGAAAGACATCTTACCAATTTTGGATTCTTTGTTAATTACATAACATACAAAATTAGATTCGGTAAATTAATCTTGCATTGTCACTGAACAGACCGACACAAATACATATAAAAGACACGTACATAAAAAAGATACGTACATAAAAAAAGATACATACATAAAAAGCATGTTTACGCATATCTACAAAATAAATATGATTGCACGCAGCTGGGTCAACAAAGAGGAATCTTGTTAATGGATAAACTTACTACGCATTGGAATATATATATATATATATATATATATATATATATATATATATATATATATATATATATATATATATATTATATATATATATATATATATATATATATATATATATATATATCGTTCCATTTCGGCTCTTGTAGATGGAGCGACCTCTTCCTCCTTTTTCTGTCAACTGTGGTGTTCCTCAGGGATTCTGTTTTATCTCCAACTCTATTCTTACTTTTCATTAATGATCTTCTCAACTGCACTTCTAACTCTGTTCACTCTTATGCTGATGACTCAACTCTACATTCTTCTACTCATTTCAAATCTGCTCCCTCTTTTGCTTCTAGAGTTGCTTCTCGTCTTCTTCAACTTTCCGATTCTATTCTTGCCGATCTGGATGGAATTTCCCGGTGGGGTCATAGCAACCTTGTGAAATTCAACTCTTTAAAAACTCAACTTCTTCACATCTCCCTCCTAACTTTCCTATCCTCTTCGATGGCTCTCCCGTCTCACTTGTAAATAACATTAACATTCTTGGTCTAAACATAAACAACAAACTGTCTTGGAAACCTCATATCACAATGGTTGCTAAAGCGGCTTTTAAGAAGCTGGGGGTTCTGTTCAGATTGCGAGAATTTTTTTCTTCTGAGCAGTTACTCCAAATATATAAGGGTCTTATTCGCCCTTGTATGGAGTACTGTTCTCACATTTGGGGGGCTCAGGCTCCTCCTCTCTTCTGGATAGGGTTGAGTCAAAAGCTAAAAGATTAATAAACTGTCCCCTACTTTCAAACTCTCTTGACCCTCTATCTCTGCGACGTGACGTTGGCGCGCTATCTCTTTTCTATAGGTATTACAATGGCATGTGCTCGATTGAATTGGCCTCTCGCATTCCTCCACCGTTGCGTCGTCCTCGTTGCACAAGGGGTGCCCTGCTTTCGCACCAATTTTGTGTGGACGTAGGAAACCCCAGGCTAGCCCGTTGTGGTGCCTCCTTCTTTCCAGCCACCTCTATTCTGTGGAACTCTCTACCATCATCTATTTTTCCTCCTGTATTTAATCTTCCTCTCTTCAAGGCTTCCGTCTGTGCCCACCTGAGGGTTGTACGTTAGGTGTGTGTGTGTCTAAAGGAATTTTCTCCTTATGTGTGTGCCCCTTCCTTGAAAAGGGCTCTGCCCGTGAGTGGTGGCGTTCTGTAAAAAAAAAAAAAAAAAAAAAATATAAATATATATATATATATTATATATATATATATATATATATATATATATATATATATATATATATATATATATATATATATATAATATATATATATATATATATATATATATGAGTGTGTGTGTATGTGTTGTGTGTGTGTGTGTGTGCCGTGGTATTATAGCGGTTGAGTTATTATTTAGATAGAGTTTAAGGCTCACAAGACATAAAAAAAAAAACATTTATTGGTTTTTGAATGTAAAATTAAATTTTTTTTCCTTGCTTGAAATTTTTTTTTTTTACAAATTATTAAAATTATAAACATTGGTCATTGGGCGGTGATGTAAACTTTTTTTTATTCATTTTTTAAACACACCACCACTCACGGGCAGAGCCCTATTCAAGGAGGAGGAGTTAAATTAATAAAAGAATATAAACTCTATAACAATTCCCATCTAAGGTAAATTTCGCAGGTGAGCACAGACGTGAACTTTAAAGTACTTGTGATTAAATTCTGCAGGAAACACAGAAGATGGAAGATGATTCCATAAAACAGAAGTGGGTGGGAAGAAGGAGGCACCGCAGCAGACAATTCCGGAGTTGCCTGTGTCCACAAACAATTCTGTGCAAATTATTAACGCTTTGTGCTACAAGGACACGGTAAAGGTGTAGGTATAAGTTGACAGTTCTCTTGAAAATCTGCCGCTGTAGTACCTATAGAAAAGAGACAATTCACCAACATCAAGTCGCAAAGATGAAGGATAATGTTAAATGGAAAGAGCGGAATAGTTTGAAACTCTGTTTGCTTTTAACTTGACCATATCCAAAAGAAGGGTAAGACCTGAGCCACCTCATATTTAAGATCAGTTCTCCATACAAGGGTGGATGAGGTTCTTGTATAATTGGAATAACTGAGAAGAAGGAAAAAAATTATCGCATTGTAAACAGAACTCCCAGCTTCTTTGAGTCCGCCCTAGCAACAGTTGTGATGTGAGGTTTTCAAGACATTTTTTTGTTTAAATGAAAGCCAAAGATGTTTATATTGTCAACAGGAGAGACTGGAGAAAATTGAAAAGCTTGGAGGTGTCTTTGAGAAGGAGATTTCAAGAAGAGTTTTTAAAGAGTTGAATTTCACAAGGTGGGAAATTCTATTCAGATCAGCAAGAATGGAATCGGAAAGATTAAGACGAGAGGCAACTCTAGATGCAAAAGAGGGAGCAGACTTGAAATGAATAGAAGAATGAAGGGACGAGTTATCGGCATATAAAAATAGGGTTAGGTCAGCTGCTGAGAAGATCACTAATGAATAGACGGAACAGAATAAGAAAGAAGACAAATTTGAGGAATAATGAAAGAAAGAAGTTACCCTATCAACAACCTCATAAATATTAGAAATAATCTACCAGTTCCGCACCTTCAGATATATTCAAAGCAGTCTTAATTTACAGTGGATGAATACTCTAAATCGTCGACATAACAAATTGATGAACTACTGAAATCGTATCAGTCGTCAACAAGCTATTAACAAAATTTCGTATATTTTCCAATACATCTAAAACACTAATAAACTGTATATTACTTTCAAAATCCTTTGACCCTCTTTTTCTACGTCGTGAAGTTGGTGAAT